>JAWQFJ010024393.1:0-14933 GCA_034096865.1 Theodoxus fluviatilis | reverse complement strand
AAGGGGGTGCGGAACCCACTTTGCCAAGCAAGAAGATCGTAACAAACCTTGATGGTGTCGGTGAGGATCTTGGGCAGCAAGTTGATGGCAAAGCGCAGGATGTTGAAATAGGCCAAAGACACAAAGGCCTTGTCTGGACTGAGCCAGTGCCGAGCATCCACCAGTACGTAGGCTGTGAATGTCAGAAGACCTACCTGCAACCAGACCAAGGCAATTATACACTACATGCATTACTTACTTCAATACTTCAACCAGGTGGTCCACAACAAGTGTGCACATATGCGTGTGAGAATGTGTGCATGTATGTGTGTTGTGTGTGTGTGTGTGTGTGTGCGTGTGTGTGCACATGTGTGCATGGATGCATGCATGTGTACATAGTACATCTTTACAGGATGACACGATGCCCACACAGATGGGGGATACCCACACAGAAGGGGGATACCCACACAGATGGGGATAGAGTGGACTACAGCATTACAGGATGACATGATACCCACACAGATGGGGGATAGAGTGGACTATAGCATTACAGGATGACATGATACGCACACAGATGGGGATAGAGTGGACTATAGCATTACAGGATGACATGATACCCACACAAATGGGGATAGAGTGGACTATAGCATTACAGGATGACATGATACCCACACAGATGGGGATAGAGTGGACTATAGCATTACAGGATGACATGATCCCCACACAGATGGGGATAGAGTGGACTACAGCATTACAGGATGACATGATACCCACACAAAATGGGGATAGAGTGGAATACAGCATTACAGGACATTAAATGCCAAGGTCCACAATGCTATAGAACAGCATGATACCCACACAAAAGGGAGCAGCAGTCCAGGAGAAGGTCATCACAGAGGACAGCACCGATGACTTCCACAGAACCTTCAGCTCGTCATCTCGAACATCAGACACTTTTTTCTTGAAGGACGGTTCCCAGGCATACAGCTTCAGTATCTGCCAAGGATACAGAGACAAACTTCCGTGAAAGATATCAGTGTGACATACAGCCCTAGCTGCTCGATGACCCCCTCATCTACTGACACCCCTGGCTGCTGGGCTTTCGGGGCCTGCTCCAGTAGCTCAGCCAGGGGCCTGCTCCAGTAGCTCAGCCAGGGGCCTGCTCCAGTAGCTCAGCCAGGGATGGCCCCTTGAAGCCAAAAAAGTTATCGAGGGCATCAGGACAGATCATTTATTGTGTATTAATGCTCATGGACAAAAACTGCATACATGTCTTGATTAGAAGAAAAAGCTTAGTAAAGTCATCCAAACATGTGTATAAATGAAGTATATAGCATATAAATTTCACCATATGTGGATGTTCCCTTATATTACTAATTCATCAGAGAATTTATTTTCAGTACATTAATAACTTTGCTTTCAATAAAAACTGATAAAATTCTTCATTTGTAATAGAAGATCTTATAGTTTTGGAAATAGTCATTTAAATCAATTGAACTTTGTTTTATTCAGTCAGAAACTGCATGACAGCAGTAAAAAGTTCACATTTAATATACAAGGGTCTAAGTATAGCAATATCGGACATTTTATGAGGAAAAATACAAAAACATACATGCGCGCGCGCACGCACACACACACACACTCACACACACACACACACACAAGCACGCACACACACACACACACACACACACACACACACACACACACACACACACAACACACACGCGCGTACACACCAAGTCCCTTCAACCCTTGAAAACCGCTTACAACCCACTTACAACCCACTTACAACTTACTTACACCTTGCTTACAACCCACTTACAGCCCACTTACAACCCACTTACAACCCTCTTACAACCCACTTACAACCCACTTACAACACACTTACAACACACTTACAACCCGCTTACAACCCTCTTAAAACCCTCTTACAACCCACTTACAACCCTCTTACAACCCACTTACAACCCACTTACCACCCACTTACAACCCTCTTACAACCCGCTTACAACCCTCTTAAAACCCACTTACAACCCTCTTAAAACCCGCTTACAACCCACTTACAACTCACTTACAACCCTCTTACAACCCGCTTACAACCCTCTTACAACCCACTTACAACCCACTTACAACCCACCAGCCTCCTTCTCTAGCTCACCTTGATGCTGCTGAGCACTTCACCTATGATCTTCATCCTACTGTCCTTGGCAGACATGAGCTGGTTTTGCAGCTTGCCCAAGACAACTAGGATGGCGCTGTTCAGGGGGATGAGGATGACCAGGAAGGCCAGGCCAGCAAACATGGAGGGTCCCAGGGTGGAGTAGAGCAGGTACAGAGAGACACAGCACTGCAGCGGTGACGACCAAATACTCCACAGCCAACACACCACGTATTCCACGTTGCATGCATCCACCGACATCAGGTTCACCGTCTCCCCTGTTGTCGACTCCTTCCTGGACTCGCTGGAGATCTGCAGGGACTGTGGGGGTACAGAGTCATCATTACTGTCATTGCTGTTTGTGATGTCCATTATAACTGCTGGTATCATCATCATTACACTCGTCATCAATCATGCCATAGCTTTGCTTTTATGGTCATTGCTGACATCATCAGTGTTGTCATCATGGTGGTCACTACCTCTTACACCACCACCACCACCACCACACCACCACCACCACATCACACCACCACCACATCACACCACCACCACACCACCACACCACCCAACCACCACCACACCACCCAACCACAACCACACCACCACCACCACCACCACACCACACCACACCACACCACACCACACCACACCACACCACACCACCACCACCACCACCACACCACCACCACCTCCACCACCACCACCATTCCCTCCATCATCATCAACTTAACCATCAATATTTGTTGTAGAGATTTTCATTTCTGGCTGCCACTACACCACTGTCCAACTACATCACTACAAGCAGCAGCCAAACCAGAGAATTGTTCCCCAGGTGCCCAAAGATGAGTCAGGAAAGCAAACCACTGGACAATGGAACTCACTGTCCAGCACCCTATTCACGCCAAAGGTCACTTGGAACTCACTGTCCAGCACCCTATTCACGCCAAAGGTCAGTTCCTAACCATCCGCCACTCCGGGGCTCTGGAGGTGGTCACTTGCTTGGCCTGCAGTTGTGTGGTGTATCCCCCTGTGGGTTCGGGGGCACAAAAGACCCCTCCAGTCTCCCCAAGTTTTTTTTCTCCTAAAAAAGTGAATAATTAGGGAAATCATGACTTGACTTGCTTTCAGTCTAACAAGCTCTTGTGCTATTTGGGATCAAAGGTCTTACATAGCCTACAAACCTGACAGTCTGAATAAACTTCATACCTTCCTTCTTTCATAATTCATTATTTATTCAGCCACCCATCCATTCATTGTGTGGTCCATGAATGGATGAATGAGTGGATGGATGGAAGAATGAATGAATGAATGAATGAATGAATGAATGAATGAATGAATGAATGAATGAATGAATGAATGAATGAAGTGGGCTTTACTGCCTATCAACCTTTAAAGGATCTGCAAGGCTGCTGATCACAAAAATCACAATAGTTGGTTAGAGTGAGACCAAGTCAAGCCTCTATGTTTCTACTTATTCACCTTTTACAAATGGAGCAGGGAGGTGATGGGTCTGTTTGTACCCCCATCCCATGGGGGGGATGTAGTGTATGAAGTTACAGAGATCCTAACGATGTATCTTTGAGCAAGGTACCTGTTTCATGTAGCTTTCCCAACTCAGAGGGAAAACCAGGCACCTTGAAAACTGACTAAAGCATGTTGATTCACAATGGTTGCATGCTCCCAAGGGAGTTAAAGTGGTATTGGAACATAAATTCTAGTTGCCCGATGACCTGAGGCTGCAACTCCTAGTTGTGGATGTGAAGTCTTGAAACTCAAAGAAGAACCCTTACCTTCCTGTAGATGGCGGAGAGGAGGGACGCCTTTATCCGGAGTGACAAGGAGAAGGATCGGTGCATCAGCTGGTGGAAGAAGAGGGACTGGAAGATAATGGAGAGGTAGAGAGCCAAGGCAAAGACGTAGCCATGCCACAGCTGGTCCGTCTTGCTCTCCACAAATTTCACCAGCAGCCTGCACACCAATGGAAAGAGTGAAGCCGTATGAGACCCAGATATGGATGATAAATTCTCTCTCTCTCTCTCTCTCTCTCTCTCTCTCTCTCTCTCTCTCTCTCTCTCTTTTTGTCTGCCTGTCTGTCTTCTGTGTACCTATCTGTCTGTCTCTGAGAGAGTGTGCGCATGTGTGTGTGCGTGCGTGCGTGTGCGTGCGTGCGTGTATGTGTGTGTGTGTGTGAGTGTAAGTGTATATGTGCAGGTGTGTCTGTCCATGTACGTGTTTGTCCGTCCGTCCGCCCGTCCATCCATCCGTCCCCCTCCCACCTCTCTCTCTCTTTCACACACACACACACACACACACACACACACACACACACACACACACACACACACACACACACACACACACACACACACACACACACACACACACACACACACACACAATCAGAGAAAATCATTTCCCATCTCCTTCCACACATCGACGCATACATCCTCATCCTCAAGCGCCACCTACCCAAGCAATATAGGATTGGAGAGGATCAATGCATCATACAGCAGCTTCCATAGATGAGTCAGGAGAAGCTCCAAGCCAAAGGTTTTCCACAGGGCCAGGAAGAGAGAAGCTTCTGAGAGTCTGTCCTTGTCTTCTGGCTTGAATTCCACAGTGAGTGACAGGAGTGGGGTATTCTCGCTAACATCTGAGGCCTGAATCTGGTGAAAAATCTTGGACCTTCCTTCCTGCTGGGACTTCTGTCTAGAGATCTGCCTGCGGAGCCTGTTGGAAAACAGAACAAAGGGTTTGAGTGTGTTCCACTACATGCAATGTGTGGCTGACTCCTTCCTCAAAGGATGGATACAGTTTTGACAAGGAGGTTGCAGATTTGGTTCATGCCTGAGGTCTGCCACTTTTTCTGTCTATCCCCTGCATGCATGGTTTCAACAGAGTAATAGGCATTTCTCTCTGAAAGGACGGATATGCTGCCCACATATTTGATGATGATGATGATGATGATGATGATGATGATGATGATGATGATGATGATGATGATGATGATGATGATGATGACGACACACACACACACACATAAACACTCACACACATTCTGTTATGGTCCGACCTTTGTTTGAAATGCGAGGTTTAGCAGGAAGTACGGTCCGACCTTTGCTTTATTTTCTGTGTTGTTTGAAATGCGAGGTTTGGTGGGAACTATGGTCCGACCTTTGTCCTATTTTCTGTGTTGTTTGAAATGCGAGGTTTGGCGGGAACAAGCTGAGACCGTTGATGAGGCAGTGATGACTTGATTGGCTGAGGGTGGTCCCGTGTGCACTGTGGTTGACACTTCCCGGCCGGAGACGTTTGAAAGTTAAACCAGTGTGCTCCTAGGATAGTGTCGTGAAGAGACGTGAGTGAAGCCACTCCGTGTTGCAGTGGGACACGTTAAAGAAATCCTTCAAGTCCTCTTCCCCCGACCATCTGAAATGCTGTATTAAGAACAGTATCCTTCCTTGAATGAAAGAACAAGCTTTGCCGAATTGTGATGCTGTTTCATAGTATGGAGAATTTTCCCTCAGTCGGTGCGGAACGCTGAGCGTGCAAACCTAGATTCACACAGGTACTTGTGTCATGTGTGTGTAAATATAAGATACCACAAGTATCTATGGCCTTTCTAACCTCTCCTTCCAAGGTGTAGCCTTGAGAGAGAGTGTGTGTGTTGGTCTGAGTGGACAGCGTTCTTTGGGCAAAAGTTTGTCAGTGAAGCATTCGAGAATCAGCGTCGCCCATCTGCTTGAATGTAATTTTGGGGTCAATTTCGTTGTTGGTTCAGAGGAAGCAATCCTCTACGTTTCAGTCAGAGGGTAGACTGATGGAACTGATTGACGTTTTTATTCATTTGCCTTGAATTTGATCTTCATTCATGATTCAGTTTCATTAAAGAAAATCCTTAATGAACATTGTGTCACGTCATGAGAGTATGAGAAGAGAGTGAGTAATGTAACCAAGAAGAATTTAGGAATAGTGTGAATGAAGGTGGAGGAAGGTGATGAAATGGAGGCTCGTCCTAAGATTTTTGTTCCATGACGAGAAGCAAAAGTGTTGAAAAATTTATTTGATTGAAAGCCATTGGCAACGTCTATGACTGATGTGGCGTGAATTCTTTTTAGAAATTTTATTTTAGCAGTGATAGATCATTTGTTGTACTGGCATTTGAATGAATTAATTGCATGTGAGTGACTTGGACTGAATGTTTTAATTCATGCATATTGATTCATTCACCCTTTTGATGATTGGTGGCCACTGACTTTTGTATGTACTATTGTGCTTAATTTTGTGGAGTATTGACCTTGTGTAGACATGACTGAGTTGCCTGTTGGTGAGGAAGAGATTAGCCTTTCACCAAAAGGAATTCTGAAGGCTGGAAAGAGTGATTTGGAAAATCTGGTTCAAAAGTGTGGGATTGAGGTTCCAGACAATGCCTCTAAGACTGATCTCCAGCTAGTGTTACTTGATCACTTGCAGTTTTTGTCCCATGAGAAGGAAAGATATTTATCGCCCAGTCTTGAGCAGGTCACCCCTTGCCCATCTCCGAACATGGATGAGATAAGGCGGCTAGAGTTAGAGTTGGCTGAAAAGAGGTTGAAGTTAAAAACAGAAGAGAAGAAGAGAGAACGAGAAGAGCGCCGAGAAAGAGAAGAGAGAGAAAGAGCAGAAAAAGAGAGAGAAAGAGAACAAGAGGAACGTAGAGAAGCGAGAGAGAGAGAGAGAGAGAGATAGAGAGAGAGAAAGAGAGAGAGAGAGAGAAAGAGAGAAAGAGAGAAAGAGAGAGAGAGAGAGAGAGAGAGAGAGAGCAGAAAGGGAGAAAGAACGAGAAGAGCGCCGAGAAAAGGAAGAGAAAGAACAAGAAGAGTGCCGAGAAAAAGAAGAGAAAGAACGGGAAGAACAGGCTGAACAAGAGGAGAGAACGAAGGTACTGCTGTTTGAGCATGAGATCAGAATGAAAGAATTGGAGTTAGCATCAGGAATTGCCGGGAGAAGGGAGAGAGTGAATGAACCTATAGATCTGAGGGTCTACCAGGGAGTGCCGAAATTCTCTAAAGAGGCAGTAGACGAATTCTTTGGCACATTTGAGAGGCAGGCAGAAAGCTTGAAATGGCCAAAGGAGAGATGGCCAGTCATCCTAGGTGGTGTGATCACAGGAAAGGCTCAGATAGTCTACAATACTCTGCCTCAAGAGGAAGTAGCCCTGAAAGCAGAGATACTCCAGCGGTATGCTCTGACTCCAGAAGCACACAGGCAGAAGTACATGAAATGTAGAAAGCAGGACAAGGAGAGCTACAAAGAGTTCGCTGCAAATTTGAAGGGAGCACATGACAGATGGATGAGATCAGATGGTGCAGGGGACGAAGTGGAGACAAGGCTAGCGAAGTTGGATGTGTAGGAGAGATTCAAGAGATCAGTACCTACCAATATCAGGATATATATTGGGGAGAAACAAGTTGATGATGTAATTGAGGCAGCATC
This sequence comes from Theodoxus fluviatilis, assembly GCA_034096865.1. NCBI lineage: Eukaryota > Metazoa > Mollusca > Gastropoda > Cycloneritida > Neritidae > Theodoxus > Theodoxus fluviatilis. The sequence continues at coordinate 7,318 of JAWQFJ010024393.1, read as the reverse complement.
TTTGGCAGACAACTATGAGCTCATTCATGAGCAGAGTCAGGGACAGAAGAAGTGGGGAAATAGGAGCAAGCCTTCATTCAAGAAGGAGGGATCCGAGAGGATGGATCAAAGGCCAGTAGAGAGAGAACAGCAAGGCTATAGAGGGAATAGTCAGACACCCATAAAGTGTTTCAAGTGTCAGAAGACAGGGCACATAGCGAAGAACTGTTGGGCCAAGGTACCAAAAGCAGAGGTCAAGGGTAGAGTAGCCCTAGTGAGGACTATGGAGAAGGCAACGCAGGAAGCAAATCTATGGGATGGGCCAATGGATCAGACATCGAATGTTATGAGGGACGCCTTGAGCAGTTCAGATGTCAGGGATCAGTCAGATCACTCTTCCGAGAAAGTGATAGGAGGAAGTTATGAACCCTTCATGTCAGTCGGTGAAGTGAAGGTAGGCCAGAGAGTAGCACCCATAACAGTACTACGAGATACTGGAGCTTCTTTGACCATTTTGAGATCTGGAGTAGTACCAGACAGAGATCAGTCTTTCACGGGGAAGAGAGTGTTGATATCCGGAATAGGGGGAGTGGTGCAGTCGATTCCACTGCACGAAGTCGAGTTGAGCACTCGAGAATACACGGGTCTAGCCTGTGTGGGACTATGTCCAGAACTACCAGTTCCTGGTGTGGATATCTTGGTAGGGAATGATTTGGCTGGTGGAGAAGTGGCTACAGGCAGTGTCCAGAGTGATGCTGTCGAGACATCCATGAGTGAGATGTCGAACTCAGTTGGAGTCGAACAACACTCGACCAACGAGATGCGTTCTGATGGCGAGATGGTTGTGGGCTGTACCAAGGGCGGTACTGGCAAGGCATCCTCGAAAGAGATGTCAGACTCAACTGTAGTGGAATGCCCTTCTACCAAAGCTAGTGATCAGATTAGCAGTAGGGAAACGGGTTGTGCGTCAACCACGATGTCGATGGAAACGACATCAGACCCTGTGATGGTTGAATTCCCAACTGAAGAGTCAGAGGAGGGTGAAAATGCCTGCTCCATTGGAGTGCTGACTCGGTCTGCTCGAAAGAAGCTGAGTGCTTCTGAGTTGGATCTCGGTGAGACTTTCATGGCTTCAGTGATGAATGAAGATAGTGAGAGAGGAGATCAACTGATGGAGAATCTGGATGATGACTCCACGGACACCAGGTTAGTGTCAGAGAGAGATACTGGTCAGCGTAGTGACGTGTCTACGCTCATCAAAGAGCAACGGGATGACAGTAGCCTGGCTCACCTCTATGCTGATGCTGAGGAGGAAGAGAGAGATGACATTTCGCCAGGACCGTTTCTGAGAGAGGGATTGTTGATGAGAAGAAGTAGATCGATTGGAGCGCCTGCGTCGGACACGTGGAGACTGGATAGTCAACTTGTAGTGCCGCGTGGGAGGCGAAAGCAGTTGATCAAACTGGCTCATAACAGTCACCTAGCTGGTCATCTAGGGGTCACAAAGACTTATGAAAGAATTTAAAAGCATTTCTTTTGGCCAGGAATGAAAAGGGATGTGAAGAACATGTGTAGGCAGTGCATAGTATGCCAGAGGTCAGGAAAGAAAGGCCAAGATCAACCTAGAGTGAAACTTAGACAAATACCAGTAGTTTAAGAGCCATTTTCAAGAGCGGTGCTAGATTGCGTGGGACCTCTGCCCCGCAGCAAGAGTGGGTACCATGCTTATCATGTGCATGACTACTAGATTCGTGGAGGCAGTGCCCCTGTGCAATATCACTACTAGGTCAGTGGTAGATGCCATGTTGAAATTCTTCACAACTTTTGGACTTCCGAGAGAGGTGCAGACAGATAGAGGGACCAATTTCATGTCAAGGGTGTTCAATCAGTCGCTCAAAGAGCTTGGAATCAACCCCGTAGTTAGCAGTGCGTACCATCCCCAAAGTCGGGGAGCGTTGGAGAGATTCCACCATACATTCAAGGAGATGTTGAGGTGCTATAGCGACGGTGAACCTCCAGATTGGCCGAGAGGAGTACCCCTCATCTTGTTGTCCGTGAGAGATTCAGTACAAGAGTCTCTGAGATTCACTCCTTTCAAACTAGTCTTCGGACACGACGTCCGCGGTCCTCTAAAGTTAGTCAATGAGAGATGGATGAATGAGAGAGGAAGGAGAGAGGAAGGAGAGAGGATGTGATAGCTTACATGAGCGAGATGAAAGAAAGACTGACAAGAGCAGCACAGTGCGCGAATGAGCACTTGGGAAAGGCAAAAGGTCGAATGAAAGCGTGGTATGACAGGAAAGCGAAAGAGAGAAGCTATGAACCAGGAGAGAGTGTGGTGATGTTGTTGCCAACTCCTCAAAATCCTCTTGTGGCAAGATGTGCAGGGCCATACCAGGTGAGAAAGAGAATAGGAGAGGTGACGTACGTGATTGACACTCCTGATGGGAGAAGGAAGACAAAGATGTGCCATGCCAATATGCTAAAGAAATGCCATGAGATTGACAGTCGTGAGCAAGTCATGCCCGTGTGTGCGACAGTTGCTAGTGAGCACGATCTGAATGAGGAGAAACAGTGGGAGAATGAGACTGAACGCCAGTGGACAGTAGAGCCAGAGCTCAGCAATAGCACTACCACAACTGTTGCTAGGACACCTGAGAATGAAAGAAAGAATGCAGATGAGAGAGTTGTTTGATAGACATCAAGGTTTGTTCTCAGATGTACCTAGGAAAACCCATCTCAAAGCTCATGACATAGAGCTGTTGAATAGTGACATATGCCCAATCAAGCAGCATGCCTACAGTGTGGATGAAAGGAAGAAAGATGTTCTAAGGAAAGAAGTGCAGTTCCTCCTCCAACATGATTTGATAGAACCCAGTCATAGTGCGCGAAGTTCTCCATGCATACTAGTCAAGAAAGGGAATGGAAGTTGGAGAATGTGTCCAGACTACCGTAAGGTGAATGCGGTGACCAAGTCAGATTCGTACCCAATTCCCAGAATAGATGACTGCATAGAGAGCATAGGCCCTGCTCGCTTTGTGACCAAAGTTGATCTTTTGAAGAGATACTACGGGATCCCCCTGACAGAAAGGGCTAAGGAAATGTCAGCATTTGTATCCCCAGACGGGTTATTTCAGTACAAAGTGATGCCTTTTGGTCTGGAGGGAGCACCTGCTTCCTTTCAAACGTTCATGAATACCATAGTGAGAGATATACCCAAATGCCAGGCCTATATTGATGATATAGTAGTGTAAGTGACTCATGGGAAGAACATTTGACTCAACTGAACCTTTTGTTCCAACGCCTCGACGAGGCCAATTTGACCATCAATCTGTAGAGTGAGTTTGGAAAGGCCACTATCACTTATTTGGGACCTGAAGTAGGAAACGGTCGAGATAGAACACAGCAGGAAAAGGTCCTAGCTATCAAAGACATGCACGCTCCTGACAGTAAGAAAGCTGTGAGATGATTTTTGGGAATGATCGGGTACTACAGAAAGTTCTGCTGTAACCTTGCTGAAGTAGCTCTGCCGTTGACAAACTTGTTGCAAAAGACCAAAGTGTTTAGATGGACTGATCAATGTCAGCAGGCTTTTGAAAAGCTGAAAATGATCCTACTATGTAACCCTGTTTTGTTGGCACCAGACTCTAGCAACTATTTTGAGCTCATGATAGATGCATCGGATCAGACCATGGGAGCAGTGTTAATGCAGTGTGGAGATGACAATGTCAGGCATCCAGTAGCATATTTTTCCAAGAAGTGTTTGCAGTACCAGAAAGGTTACTGTACTGTGGAAAAAGAAGCTTTGGGTCTACTGTGTGCACTGTTGCATTTTGAGGTGTAATTGAGACACCCTGCACATGATGTGATTGTACGTACTGACCACAATCCGTTGGTGTTCTTGAACAACACAAAGGTTAAGAACCAACGATTGTTGAGATGGAGTTTAATCCTCCAAGAATTCCCATTGCATATTGTGCATGTTCCAGGCCGAGAGAATGTGTTAGCTGATGCTTTGTCACGTTGTTAAATTTTGTTGAGTTCATACCATTCTTTGCTTGTAGAAAAGTTCTTATTAAAATCATAAGAAATTTTCCATTGAACAATGGGGGATGTTACGGTTTGACCTTTGTCCTATTTTCTATGTTATTTGAAATACGATGTTTGGCAGGAACAAGCTGAGTTTTTGCACTTTGAGATGGTTGGGACCAGCTGCTTCGGAGACCATTAATGACGCCGTGAGGATTTGATTGGTTGAGGGTCGTGACGTTTGCACTGTGAGTGACGTTTCCCGGCCGGAAGTGTTTGAAAGTTTAAACCAGTGGGCTCTAAGAATGTCGTCAGAAGCAGACGTATGCCGAGCAGCTCCGTGTGAGACAAGGAGTCCACACGTTAAATAAATTCTTCCCGACCATCTGAAAGATTGTATTAAGAAGAACAGTGTCCTCTACCATTGAAGGTCCAGCTTGCCGGATTCTGATGCCGTCTTGCTTCATGAAAGTTTCGTTGTTCAGTTCTGAACGCTGGCTAGTGTTCAAACCTGTGTCCGCACGTGTACGTGTGTGTGTGTGTGTGTGAACCCCACAGGTGTCTATGGCCTTTTAATCCTCTTCTTTCGAGGTGTAGCCTTGAGAGAGAGAGAGAGAGAGTGTGTTCTTGTGAAAGCCCATTTCTGAGTGGACATCGTTTTGGGCAGAATTTTCATAGTTGGAAAATTCTAGAACTTGTGTAGCAGCGTCATCCCATATCTGCGTGAACTGTGAGTAACTCTGGGTCAACTTGGGTTTGGGTCGGTGAAAGTAATCCTCTACTTTTCCGTCAGAGAGTAGACTGATAGAATTGATTGACATTTTTTTATTCATTTACCTTGAATTTGATTTTATTCATGATTCAGTCTCATTTAAAAAATCCTTAATGAACATTGTGTCATGTCATGCGAGCGTGAGAGAGAGTGATGAATTAATTATCCCCCCTCCACTTGTGATACCCCTAGACAAGAAAACAAGAAGAATTTGAAGTGATACACACAAACACACACACACACACACACACACACACACACGCACGCACACGCACGCACGCACACACACACACACACACACACACACAGAAACACTCACACACACACACACACACACACACACAAACACACACACAGACACACGCACGCACCTGAGCTGGCTGTTCCAGTGCCTGAGAAACTGAGGCAGCACTGTGGTAGACTGGTCTCGAGGGTGAAGGTTGTCGACATCTTCCTCAGTGAGGGGCTTCTTGTAACCTTTCACCACCAGGCTGCAGTAGGAACATACAGCCACTTCAGTACAATACATGACACGTATATTTGACTTGTACAGGAATGAGAGAAACACTGAGACTTATGAGCACAGAGCAAAGTGTGACACACAGTGATTACACTACAACAAATGAAACTTGTATTAGAATTTTACTCGAATGCGGAACAGATGGCAATTTCATTACAACTGAAATCGCATGTTAAATCTTTACTGGAATGATAAACAGTCAGTGATTTCATTACAAGTAATGAAACTTACAGACAGTGATTTTATAGAAACAAATGAAACCCAGTTTAGAGTTTTACTTGAATGAGGAACAGACTGATTTCATTTAAACAAAAATAAAAACTAATTTTAAAGTTTTCCTGGTATAAGAGACAGACATGGACTTCATTGCAACAAATAAAACTCAAATAAAGTTTTCCTTGAATGAGGGACCAAACAATGATTTCATTGCAATAAATGAAACCCATTTTAGAGTTTTACTGGAGTAAGGGACAAAGACAGCAATTTCATTGCTGAAAATGGTAGCCATATCAAATCATCCTTGAAATAAGTCCTAAAATTGCAATAATAATTCCAATCCTTTTCATGTATAAGTAAAGTTTGATTCTTTATGATAACTTTAGCCCTGATAAGCTTTACCTCACTGGCATCCCATATTCATACATGTTTTAATTAGATCTTAATAGTAATTTAGAGTAGACTTCACTATGTCAGAAGTTAGAGGATTACATCAGGACCACAATCCATGGGCAAATTACTGTTAGATTGTTTCTGTCTAGGATTTAGATGTACCGATTTATTGCCTCTGCCAGGAAGGTTATGTTTTACAATTTGTTCATTAAAGATTTAGCTAGTTAGTTATTCAGCAAAATAATTTTAAAAGCTCAAAACATATCCGGATGAAATTTAGTGGATGGTCAGAGTTCTACCCAAGAAATTATACAATAAATTTGGTAGGTAATCTGTTATCTTGTTTTGGAATTAGGATTGAAAAGATAAATTGTATGCAAATCATGGTTGATGATGTAAAACTATTGATGACATTATCGTATGTGTTCGACACTCAGAAATCGCTTTCAGCCACTAAAATGAACTAAACTTGGTAGTGTCAGGCTTGCCGAGCAGAAAACCCTGCCTGAATTAATGACACAGGCCATGGGAGAGTAGCTGTGGTTTCCTTGGCGGAGGTTTTCGCTCTCAAAGTGTTCTCTAATAATTCTAGATAATTTCTCTGGTTCTTCAATTCTTTCTGTGAAGTCTATTCTTCTGTATAGAAGAGTACAAGGCAAGCAACCGACTGTTTCTTTCATGAGCAAGTCTGGCCCTGAAGAGGGCCGTTTGGGGGTTGTACTGCCGCCGATGCGGGTAATCACCGCTACAGGATGGAGAGGCAGCGGGTTGGCAGGGGCGTGCAGCGATGCTCTGTATTCCTTTACGGCAAGCTTTCGAAGCTGAGGCTTCTTCATCAGGCCAAAGTAACAAGGCTGGCTGTGGAATGGAAATATATAGTGTGACAAGGGCAGGTCAAACACGTGCAGGGCGGCGAGGCAGTGAGGAGAGTTCAGTGAGGGAAGCCAGAAGGAGTGCTCTGCACCAACATCACAGGGCGGGAAAGGCCACAACAGGGTAAGAACTAAAAGGGCGTGCGGGGACAGCTTCATCGATAGTGACTCAGGAGTCCTATGTCCCTATTGAGGCCATTCTCGTGGGTACGGAATTTGGAAATGAGTTTGAACTCAGCCACTCTGCGTCGCTGTAGGTCCGTCAGTCCACCTCTTAGCACACTGACGAGCATGTCAGAGGTGGCGTGGCTCGGGAGATTGAAGTGCTCGGCCACAGGCAGGGGGGAACCGTTCCTGATGGTAGCGCGGTGGCTGTTCATGCGCAGGCGGAGCTGTTGGCTGATTTCTCCGACATACCATGCGTCCCTGCAGGCCCCTTCAGGGCCAGACTTGCTCATGAAAGAAACAGTCGGTTGCTTGTCTTCTACTCTTCTTTTCAGTAACTGCACAACCGACCCCGGCACTTAGATATATCCA
>JAWQFJ010024392.1:0-21363 GCA_034096865.1 Theodoxus fluviatilis | reverse complement strand
TGCAGTCATCCTAGATACTTTCATCTTATTCTAAATACACTTTGTGGCTATTTTCAACTTGGTATTTCGTTACCATGAATTGATTGTAACCTGTGTTATTGTGTGAATTTTATGTGGGATAGAGGGTGGGTGGGTGGGTAGGGGTGGGGGATGGGATTGGATGTGTTTGTTTGTTTTCTTGTTTTAACAAGGGCTGGATGTAAGATAGGCAGTTATGCCTAATTCATATATTTCCCTTGAAAATTAAAGTTTAATCAATCAATCTCTTCTCTCTTTTTTTTTCAATGATGAAAAAAAAGTATAGGGTCAGCAGAAAAAAATAGGGTCAGTCAGGTTACTATGTAAGTATATTTGGAGGAGGCCTAATAACATGGTAATGTAGTGCTTGTGAATGTTGTCACTAATTCTACTAGAATATGAAGAGGACTTTAGGTTTTATCAGTTGTTGCTTTATAACATAATTAATATTTGTAATATAAACAAATCACAAGAGGAACAAAGTAGTCATTGGTGCTTCAACTTTTGCTTCTAAGAATAATTCTGTGCGCCAAAAAGTGACAAATTTGAGGAAATTCATTACGAAATCCATTTCTTCCTATCTTGGCAACATTTCCTTAGAAAATGGGAATATCATAATTCAATGTTCTTTGCCACACTATAATGCTGCCATTGTTTCCATAGTCTCAATTTGTGATTTTCCTTGACATTCTAAAACTAGCTGAAAGCCAATAAAGAAAAAGGCAGAGAAGATTAACATACCAATAGAGCTGCTCAGTGTCCCCCTTATCTGCGGGAACCCCTGGCTGCTGGTCTTTCGGGGCTTGTTCCAGTAGCTCTGCTAGGGACGACCCTGAGCAGCCAAAGATGGTATCAAGAGGGCATCTTGACAAGGTCAAATCATTCAGAACTGGTCACCTAACATCATATCCACCTAAGAACATCACTGTATGTATCTGCCAATCAAATAAGGGGGGAAAATCTATTACTTACCATTTCTTCTCTTAGTACAAGTATGTAAGTATTACATCCATATTTCATTAACAACTGCATGACCTTCATTTTTTCCCCTAACAAAGAACATCCTGACATCAAAATGTTTGTCACACTTGTGGTGGTCCGTATGGTGGTGGAAGTAGTGGTGATGGTTGTGGTGGTGATAGTGGTGGGTTTTATCTGTTAGGTTGTGGCACTGATATCTCCTTTCCTTCACTTCCAGCTGGAAAAGGTTTCCAAATGTTGGAGATTGCCCGCACTATTGCTGTGAACAGAGGAAGCAGGGGCAGGAAGGACAGGTGTGTCAGCTTCAGGATTTTTTGTACTGGATCATGGTCACCTCATCAAAATGAACATCCTTGATCTTCCCAGCAATCTGCAGCTACACTGCTTCTCCTACATGGACATCCCTGACTTGGTCTTGGGAGTGCGTCAGACATGCTGGTCATGGTATTACTTGAGTTATGATAGCCAGCTGTGGCGTCACCTGAAATTGGGCGTGATGGACTTTGGAGAGAACCTTACCAGTAAAGAATTTTTGGATCTCCTTTCCAGCATACAGGACCATGTGGAAACCATCACATTTGGTCTTGCCCTCAAGCTGACTGACCATGCCTTTCTCCATGAAGGTATCACTTGCCCACACCTGAAAGGTCTGGATTTCAGCATGACTCGTGTGAGATCACAAACCATCCTAGAACTGATTGAGAAGTACCCCAAACTTGAGAAACTGATTCTGAATGAATGCACCTTTGTTGACGTGATTCGGACTTTGAAGGGGATAGCCACCTTGACAAGCCTGAAGTCCATTGCTTTGGACGACTTTGGAGAAGATCCTGCCAACAGTGCTTTCTTCAATGAGTGCATGAAGAATCTCTTCACCAAATGCAACAATCTGGAAAAAGTGGTGCTGAAGTGTGAACTTCTGAGTGACGAGGCTCTCAGCAGCTTGTTTCTTAACTGTGGCAGGCTGCAGCACCTTGTTTTGGAGTCCTGCACCGGGATCTCATTCAGCAGTTTCCTTTCGGATGCCACACTGGCACAACCCCTGCAAACTTTGACCCTCATGGGACTGCCCTTGGAAGATCATGAATTGCAGTGCATACTGAGGAGATGTCCAAATCTCGAGACCTTGGGACTTCTTGAGTGCCCACATCTGACAGACACAGGCTTCATGTACATCGCAGAGAACTGCCACAGACTGCGATGCCTTTCTGTCAATGAGAGCATTGATGAGCATGGTTCCAAGCTTTCCAGTGCAAGTCTGGTGGACTTGAGTAGGAGCTGTCCATTGGAGACGTTGATCCTGAACTGCAGCAGCCGAGTGGATGACAGTGGAATCACAGCAGTTGCACTGAATTGTCCCAAACTTCAGACTTTCACTCTGTTTGGCTGTGGATCTATCACCGATGCATCACTCATCACCTTGGCAGAGAACTGCCCCCTTCTACGCTATGTTGACATTCACCAGAGTTCCAGGATAACTTCTGAGAGCATAAATGTGCTCCTGCAGAAATGCAAGTACTTGAAATTTCTCAACATGGAGAACCTGCCATTGTTAAAACAACTTGTGTTCAGTGCTGACTCTGGCTCATCCACTTCCTTGTGCACACAGAGATGTGATGGGGAAAGGATGCCACTTGAAAGTGTGGAATCTCCACACAGTCTTGCTCAAAAATATGTCAGAGAAGTCATTTCCCAGTCACAGAAAATGCAGATCATGTTTGTGAACAGAAATTGCACCTCACCTGCAGAAGTTGATGACCTCTGTGAGTGTCCCAAAGACTCAGAGGAACTGCCCTATGCCACTAATCCAGATGGCAACCAGCTGCTGTCAGAGGAAGTTCACAACTTTGGTCTTGATCCAACAACCAGCCTATCTCTGTCAGTATCAAATGGGGAGCAGGGTATTCTGGCAGCTTCATGTGGTCATTCAGTTCCTCAAACCAGTTCAGTCATGTTCCAGTCAAACTCGCTGTCTAGAAAAGGTGCTGCACCAGAAGTCACACATGACCTGGAGAAGTGGTCTGGTGAGCATTCTAGTCTTGCAGTATGCCCGGAGGTCACACAGAAGCCACTTCATAATGAGGAATACAACCCCTCCATTTTGCCTTCAGATGATCTCCTGGACATGCCCTTTTGGCACCACTGTCACATCACCACCCTGCTGCTGTCCTCCTGTCCAAGAGTGGAAGATGCCACCCTGTTTCAGGTCTCTGTCTTCTGTCCAGACCTGCAGAGACTGTCTGTGAGGGGGTGCACCAAAATCTCTGACAAGGGCATCACCCGAGTAGTGGAAGGTTGCAGGAATCTGAGCTGCCTGGACATCAGTAGCATTGCTATCAACTCCATGCATCTTACTGACCTGAGTCTTAGAGCCGTGGCCAACCACTGCTCAAAACTGGAGCAACTGGAGTGCAGTGGCAACTGCCAGTTCACCCTTGTCAGTCTGAAAGAGATCTTTCTCAAATGCCAGTCCTTGCTGTATGTGGGTCTTACTGTAGGCAGACCCATGGCTATCAGCTTTATGGACCTGCAGCAGGTTGTTGTCAACATCCCCAGCCGACGCCTGAGCATCATCAGTGCCAAGAGTGTGGAGGAGAATGGTCACAGAGGAAACCTCTTCATCAAGTTTTGCTCAATACGTCACCAAAGGTAGAGAGAGAAACCACAAGACTGGATGCACAGTCAGAATAATGCTACTCCACTCCACTGACCCAGAGAGTTGCTTCCTACTTTGTCAACTATTTTCCCTGGTGGCCAATTTTGATTGCTTGGGACAGACCCTGGCTGAGTTACTGGAGTAGACCCTGAGAACCCAGCAGCCAGGGGTTCCAGCATTGAGCAGCTCTGACAATATCTAATTTTCTGTTGCATCCACTGTATTCACAATCTAACCAAATACCTTGCTGGTTGTTCTACATTTTTTGACATTCCAGAGCATTCAGTTTTTCAACAGTTTAGTTATCTGGGTTGGGATTTTTTCCCCCTTCACCCATTCTGAACTCCCCTTGTGTGTTCTCTTGACATCCATGGGTGACTGGCTGTCATGAGGTAGTGGGCTTGTGACTTCACTTTGTTGCTTTGCTGTGGGTAATGCACTTATGACCTGTAGAACTATCACTGGACAGAATCAAGAGCTTTAGCACATTTGTATTCGTGGTAGAAAGTGTCAAACCCACACAAACTAGGCCCTTGTGATGTTGTGATGTGGGACCACATAATCATCATAGACCTCCTGCAGTCCAGAAGGACCATGAAGATCAAGGGCCTTGTGGAGTCACAGAGCAGCGTCTCTTGTGGTGCCGAGTCCCACACAGGAGTGGCAATCTCTGCCACAGTCTCCACAGACAGAGTGGGTGCTTCATCAACAGTGTCAGAAAACATGGGAACCTTCAACACTACCTATAGCATCTTTCCGATTCCCACACTGCCCCTTAAGCAAGTGCTGTCAGGGTTGGACTCATCAAGCACACTCTGTCTCATTAGTTGATGTCACTGAATATGATGGTCAACCAATACGTGATATGCTTTTCCTGCTGGCAGGAAGGCAAGATACACTGGATCTCCATGCTATAATTTGGGGGGAAATAAATCAATGAAAGTGTTTCTTAGAGAGGAGGGGTTTTGAAAGGGCGTGTTGCTAGGAACCTTGCAAGATCTTGCGAGGAATAGGCCAGTGTCAATATGTGTCATCATGATGAAAGCAGTCAAAATTTTTGACACGTCATTTAAACAAACCCAGAATTTTCCCGTCCCAGGGATAGAACCATGGCACTAACAATGTCGTACTTGCTGTAACCCTGTGTTGTAAATCTGTCCGTGTGCGTAATCCTGTCTGTGCGTGAATTATCATACTTGGTGAACATCTACGATGCACCTTCTCCTCTGTATGACTGCGTCAAGCTGGTGAAATACGAACCCCTTGCCAACCAGTTGAGAAGCCAGGGTATCTGTGCCACCATCCTTGCTGTTGAGGTGGGAGCTAGGGGTTTTGTAGGCCACACAGTCCACAGCACCTGCAGACAGCTCAGCCTGTCAAGCCGTCAGTGCACAAAGGCAGCAAGAGCCATGGCAGAAGCTGTAGAGAGGGCATCAGTCTGGATCTGGATGTGCCGAAACACCAGAGACCAGAGCCCCACTGCTCACCAGTAGCGGAAGCAGACAACCCCCACCCCACTGTGTACGCAAGTCATGCAAGTTCAGGGCAGCAGATGGGCACCTGGAACTTTAACCAGGTGTGGCCCTCCCCCCCGAGAGTGTCAGGAAGTTTAAAGGGCCGAAACACTTGTCGACTGGGGCTCTTCCTCTGAAGACCATCTGCTGTCTCGCTCTGTTGGGAGTTTCTTGCTACTAATGTTCATGATGTGCCAAAGCAAAAAACAAAATGTATTTACAGAACTTCCCTTTCATTCCATTTTGTTTGACACATGTTGACACCAGCCTATCATTATTTAGCTAGGTAGGCTAAGCAACATGCCCCAGAGGTCAGATTTATCCTGTCAAAGACCTGGAAAATGTGTTTTTGCTAAGTTAGTTAAACATTTTAACGAATTTCTTCCAACAGGTTATTGTATTTAGAAGTTCCACTGTAGTGCAATCTAGTGGCATGTAACATTTGTGAGTTGAGCTTAAATGTTGATGTAAAGCCATTTCTAACAATGGAAAAAAATGTGCATTAAAATTGAATTTCTTGCATGTGTAGCAAAGACAGGAGGTGATTATCTCCTCAGAAGAACAACATAGCACAGGCCTTGGCTGCTTGATGCTGCAGTGTCAGCTGGAGAACCCTGAGGTAGGTTTCTCAGGACTAGGTTACATCAGCAAATTTAGTCGAAGCAATCCAGCTGAGGTGTGTTTTGTTTCCAAAGGTGTTAAAACAATTTGCCTGTACCCCCATAGCTAGTAAATAGAACTGCAAAGTCGCTGGAAAAACTTTCAAAAATAGGCATCAGATTTCACGATTATTAATTAGGACAGAGTGGGCAGGACAATAGGATTCTCTCTCAAACTGGCCTTGACTTATCACATGACCGATGGAAGGGCTTTACTTAATCTTTTCTGTCCTTTCTTTTTATTTAATCGACTGTCGGATGAGTGACTCTGTAGTTTTATATAGCCCAAGAAAATGTTTACTCGCCATTGGGCAAGTGGATAAATGGTTTGAACATTTTTTTAAAACAAAATACGCCTCAGTGGGATTGCCTTTGATTAACTTTGCTGCAAATCCTAGTCCTGAGAAACTTACCTGGGTCACTTAGCTTCAAGGTTCTACTCTATTAGCTCAGCCAGGGGTGGCATCAGGCATTCAAAGAAGTCCCCCAGCAACCTGTTTGGGGTGACCTCATGGGTAAGCTACTTCAGTAGACCCTGAAAGTCTAGCAACCAGGGGTTCCAGCAGACAATAGCTCTAGTCATATATTGTACTAAAGATGATTGAAGAGCCCAGCCTGCAGACAAGATGCATACTCACTACATTTTCTGCAAAGTGGCATTGTAGGAGTGTTTCTGGCTGTTGGAACAGAGTAGATTTAAATGGGAAGAAAAATTCATACACATTTCTATCGCTTGCAGATGTAATCAAGCGAGTCATCACTAGTTGCCCTTTGAAAGGCTCTGATTAAATGGGAGCAAATATACCAAAAACAGTGACGGGGGGGGGGGGGGGGGGGGGGGGGGGGGGGGAGATAGGCCACACCTGAATCATAACCTCAGATTATAGATATGGGGACTAGGCACACAAGTTGCACTTAGGATGGGCTGTAGGTTTTCCCTGATGGTTCGAATGACAAACTGTAGTGAGTGGTTAGATTTGCATCCCTGTGAACTCTGCTCAGAGCCTGAAAAACTTCTTGGGGTATCCTAGTAGCATCTTGGGCTACTTGTGTCAGCACCTGGCTGAGTTACTGGAGTAGGCTCTGAGAGCACAGCAGCCAGGGGTTCCAACTGATGAGAGGGTCATCAAATAGCACCAGCTGCATGTTGCACTTCTGTGAGTTCAGAATACATCTCTCATTTCAGCCTGTGAATTAAAAGTGGAGCAGTCAGTTGAGTTGGTTATGAAGGAGATTTGTAAGCATGCACTGAAAGTAGTACATGTACACACATATACATGTACCTTGACCTTTGTTTAGAAGTGTTTGTATCACACCCATGAGTATAGATAATTATTTTCAAGTGTTGACTTGTTTAGTGCAATTGTTATTACTTTATTTGATATTTGTTTAATGTTTATTTAATATTTCATGTGTATATGACTCCAAAATTTACAGAGTGTGACGTCTTCATGCTTTGCTTACCTTGTACAGTGACCTTGTGAACATAGTATCATGGCTTGGCTTCGTGAACTAAGATGTAGGAAGGGCGTGGTCCAGAACAGTAGCTGACAAGTCCAATGCAGTACAGGCAGATTGCACTGTGAGGGCTGCAGATGTAGGTCTGGTTTAGGTGCAGGCACATTTTGTGTGGAATATATATATATTCCATGGATAAAACATGCATTTTGTTCAACTTCATATTGTTTATGCTGGGATTGTTGGTAATTTATATATTCATGGCAGAAATTGGTTGCTTAAAACTGTTTTCCAAAGAGGCATTTTTGTTCTGGTGCTTCACGGAAAATGGGAAATGTTTGTGATATGTAATTTCTAAGTCTTGGAGGAACCTATATTATGTACGTGTGATATGATTTTATGTGCCAGCAGAGCACCTCTTGCACTTTTCAGTGCTCATTTTGCTATATGATATTTACCCGCATGCTCTACACATTGTTCATATGATTGCTTGTATATTTGCTTTCTCTAAGGGAGGAAATAGAAAAGAAAGAATGAATGCAGTTTTAAAGCCCATCAGCCTTCGTAGGCTATGTAAGGCAATTGATCACAAAAGTCACTGGAGCTAGTATGGGCAGTAGCAGATCCTAGATTTGCATCCTGAAGCAAGATCCTTTACTCACATTGTTTCTCCCCACTCAGGTACCTGTGAGGACTGAGCTGGAAATTGTGAAAACTGAGTAGCTGCTCGCAAATCTTTTGAGTACTGTTGCAGTCACTAACTATGGATATGGATGTATTTTGATACTTTTCCAGTTGCTACTCATCAATACTTCAGGCACTTACTCGGTTGTTTGACCAGGGGCAGCCCATAGCAGCATGAAAGACCACAATGGGCATAGAAATGATTTGCTACCCATCACATGAAAGCCAACTTTTGGACACAACTGCTTGTGAAGTTGTGTGCAATACTTTCATCAATGCAGCATTAGTTGTGTCTTGCAACACCTTCCCCTTTTGATCAGCTGTCACTTGGCTTCCAAGTACTAAGGAATTTGACAGGAGCTGATGTGGGCAAACTCCTTTCTGATCAGGGTTCCCACGGTCATTAAAAACCAGGAATAGTTTTGAAATTGGCCAAATATTTTTCATGGGCCTTGAACAGTTTTTAAATGTTGGCTAAAACTAAAAAGTAATGGAAAAGTTTTGAAGTTTCTGCATTGGCCAAAGTTCTTATTGATTCTTCTTATCAGAGTACAAGCCATCACATCCTGTCACATGGTGTGCAGAGTTACTTCTCTTGACCGGGCCCTTTATGACCTGGAAAGCCATACTTTTCACCTTTGAAAGTCTTTGATATTTTTCCTCCCTGGCATTTTATGCATTAATTTTATCCAGATTTCAATTTCAGCCCCAACCAGTGTGAAACAATAATATTGTACATTTTCTTATGTGTGGGAGAAAATCTCATTACATTTTTCAAAAAGTAATGAAAAAGCCATGGGAAAGTTTTGAAATTTGTTTCTTTAAAGTCTGCAGGAACCCTGCCTGGTCTGCTGGAGAAGGATGCAAAGACCTGGCAGCCAGGAGCTCCAGCTGATTAGAGAAACATCAAGTGGCTCTGACTGAAGTTGTGCTTTGAGTGAGGAAAAATGGCAGAACTTGTAGTGGCTTCTAATGTACATGTATATTGCTGTACTCTCCCTGTGTATTAGGGCCTGAGGAGTTTCAGTCTCAGCATACATCATTTTGCTTTCTGCAGAGTGATGCAATGGCAGTTGAACATAATCACTGTTATTGAGGTAATGCAATTTTTAAATAGCCAAAAGTAAAAATCAGCAAAGTATATGCATGAAACCAGCAGTGCTTTTGCTCAATTATTTGAGAGTGTGTGTGAGTGTGTATTTGTGTGGAGATATATGGAGATGCATGTTGGAAATATGCCACCTTTATGCATATGAGCAAAGTCAATTATTAACTGTCTTTTTTATAGACTTTCTTCTATTACCCAATTTCATTGTATGATGTATTTACTGGAATGTTTTTGATATTTTCACTTTATGATCATTTAGAATAGCACTGATTATGTGTATTCTGTCAGTCTATAGCTATCATCCAGTGGGTATTGATGTTTTTAGATGGATGTACTAAAACAGTTTAATGTTTGGGTAAGCTTTTGAAGGTTTACAGTACCACATGCCAAAATTTATGTTTTGCATCAACTGACAAGCAACATTTCTCATCCTTCATTTCCAGATATTGACCAAAAAGATAGGTATTGAAATTTTGATAGATTTTGGAACCTACAGCCAGTTGTTTCTAGAGCAGCTATGTGTTTATTTGAGCTTTCCAGAAGCAGCCATCCAGCAGGTCAGCCAAGCCAATGTACAGCATTCAAACTAGTCACCGTGATGACATTGCATTGCTTTAAACGCATTGCCCAAACTCCAAACCCATTTTCTCAAAACATCATTCCAGTGAGTACTAGTCTTCAGTGACTCATAACTTTGTCACTATTTCTCCTACTTTCAAGTTTTTTACATGGTTGGAAAGAAAATTGTTTCCACTTTATGACCATATGCATGGCTTGGATTTCCCAAAAGTGGAAATTGACTTTTTTGTGTTTCGGTGTCACTTATGATTATGTACAAGTGAAAATGAAGTTTGTACTTATCCAATGTATTCATTCCTCCTCTTTTTAACTTCTTTCACTGTCAGAGCAGAGCTATAATAAGAAGCTTCAGTCAATTGTCACATTGAAAGATTCTGAATTGCTGTGGCATGAATTGCCATCAAAATGGCTGTGAAAGGACATGTAGAACACCAATGAAATATTACATCTTGGAAATCATATTTTGATAGTAATATTCTTTACTGTATAAAACTCCATATTTTGACTTGTTAGTTTGTGTTTTTACCTGCAAAATGGTACTTTTTCCATGGGAAGTATTGATTCATTCAGACCAGTTAAAACCACTATATTTTGTCATTATTTGAAAGAGCTCAATGACCAAACCTAGCACTTTTCTGTCATGTACCTTTCTGGAGTTATAGAAATCATACCTAGGTATATATATATATATTTTTTTACAACTCCCATAGTATGTGGTATACTTTCTCTCTCTCTCTCTCTCTCTCTCTCTCTCTCTCTCTCTCTCTCTCTCTCTCTCTCTCTCTCTCTCTTATGCTTTCCGATGGTAAAGACAACTTATCAAGTCATTGTAGTCGTAGAGTGAAAACCACTACAAAGCTTTGAAAAGAAAGGTTGAGGTAGATGTTTGGTGCAAAAAAGCAGATATTTGAAAAACAGTAAAAGATGTGTTTTATAAATGATATTTTAAGAATGTGTTCCCATGTAAGATAATTTTGGGTATTTTGGAAGCTTTATGATCCACTGAATGTTGTGTATGTGAAAAGAAAATGTGTTCAGATGTGAATGTTTACTCCATACAATGATAGATATGCAACACCTGTCACTTTTGCTTTTGGCTTCCATTTGATGCATTGTGATATCATGATGTTCCAGTCTAACTATGGGAGGTTTGTCAGAGTTCTTGAAACAGTGACAGAGGTTATGATGAATTAAAACATGCATTACTCATAAACCACGTAGTTATGTTGAATCGTATTCCTCTTAAGACATGAGCTCAGTACAGCACCTAAACCACATACCTTATAAACTTGTGTTGCCTTGGTAGTACACCATATTGCTGAGTCTAACAGGAGAATTCTCCCTCCCTCACTCACTCACTCCCTCACTCACTCACTCCCTCACTCACTCACTCCCTCTTCTTCTTCTTCTTCTTCTTCTTCTTCTTCTTCTTCTTCTTCTTCTTCTTCTTCTTCTTCTTCTTCTTCTTCTTCTTCGCTACTCCTCTTTCATTCTTTCTTGTTTTTTATTCCTCATGTTCAGATGAAAAGTTTTCACTCTGCCTCTACTTAGCAGGTTTTATGCAAGGGGACAGCTTTCTTTCCGACTCTGTCCATGGGATTTTTCGTGCCTTCATTCAAGTGGTCAAATTTGGACTGATTCCTATGAAAGCCCAGACAAAATTGGTTTCGTAAAGTGAAACGCATAAAGGTATAGGTTTGGGATTTATCTAGTAACGTATCACTGGGCCTCAAATTGCTGAACGCTTTACCCCCTGATCACTGAACCACTTGATCAATCCTTTACTGGCACCTAATGACACTTACAAGGACAGATCTGACACACACCAAGTCAGATACCGTCAGTATCTCCACTCTGTGGGGAGTATTCTAACCTGATGCTGGCTCATGGCCACAGCAAGGATGGAACAACTACTGCCTTCAAAAGTACCTTTGGGTAGGGGGAGGCAATGCACCTTGATATGAGAGCCAAAATCACTACCTTGACCTCTGGATCAGATCTCATATATGTGAGCCTCCACAACACAATGAGACAGAAGTTACTTAACCTCATTTTGAGACATTAACCTCATGTAGTGAGAGAGGTTATATGTGTCATTTTCGAGTTTCTGAAGATTTGGAACCTCCATCTGTTTGTTTACACCATAGCATCACAGTTTTGTGACTTTCAGTCAATCAGACCTTGCCCAACAGAATTGGGGGTGAAAATTTCATTGATAAATTAGTACTTTGTCCACGCATGAGTGATATACTGTAAGCAGATCAGTCATGAGTTGAGTATTCATTTAGTATATTCGCCCAACCCATGCTTTCTGATTTTTTCCTATTGGTAACTGCTGAGCTGGTCAGCCAACATACCCAATTCAAAGTAGCTGTCTCAGTCACACCATGTTGCATTAAAAATATAGCCTAAATTTTTATGTCCTCTTTCTCATATTGTCATAAAAGTGGGTACCAGTCTTCAGTAGCTCGTAACTTTGTCACTATTCCTCCTATTTTCAAGCTTTTTGCATCATTGGAAAGAGCAATGTCTCCAGTTCAGGACCATACTTGTAGTTAAGAATTTCTAAAAGGTTACATCTATCTTATTTTGTGGTGGAGAGTCTCATATTGGAAATATCATAGGTCCTCTTCTAGTCTTGTGTGCCCTGCAGAAACCTCATTGCTGCTTAGAGGGGGCATGGAAAGTTTTATGATTCTGGTTTCAGTCAAAGAGGAAGGCTCTGAACAGCCAATGTTGCCTTGGATCCCTAACTTTGCAGCTTTTTGTTTAGCAAGGAATGAATTGAGGAAAGCCTGACATGGGTAAAAGTTGCCATCTGCACCCTACAAGCCCTGGTGGCACCTAATGCTGCTCAGGGCTGCCCATAGTTGAGCTATTGGAGCAGTCCCCTAATGCGCAATGACCATAGATTCCAGCTGATGATGGTAGTCTAGCAGCAGCTGCCTTATGGAGAATTCTGTCACTTTTGTCATAGTCACATTGGAACATCTTGCTTCCTCAGTAGGCCAAAAGTTGTGTCTGAAACTTAAAGCAACTTCCTGCCAGATTTGTATTGAGTATTGCTGCAATAAAGAAAGTATCGCCTTTTTTCATGTGTGTGTGTGTATTTGTTTTTTGCATCATTGTGCAATAGTAAGTTCTTCACCAGCCTTATATGTCATGATGGATGGATGGGTGGAGCTTTATGGCTGATCACTCTCTGCAGGCTATATAGGGCCATTCATTGCAAAAACTACAAGAGCCAGAGTTAGAGAATGAATCTCCCTAAATATTCACCTTTCATGGACCACATTGGGTGACTTCATGGGTCTCTTCTCGACCCCAACCCACAAGACAGCTGGGTGGACATCAGGCAACTAACTCAATATGAATTTCATTGAAATGGAAAGATATAGAATTGTAGCAAAGTTGTTTATTCAAATGTTGCAAACAAAAGAAAATATAAGCTGATTTACAGAACATGTCAGCTCTCAAGTTTCTGCCTCCTGATAGATTGGGACAGTCACAAAAGGCTTTGTCTGGCTTGCCATGCTTAGAAGCCTGAAGTGGCTTTCCCAGGACTATGGATATACAATCCAAAAGACATTTCTGGCTTTTGAAGAGTGATTGCTGTAGTCGTACACAACATCCAGTCAATCAGTTTTTGTAATAAATCTGTTTTGAAAACAAGACACTGTCTGCTTTTTCATCCCAAATTTGATATTAACTCTTGTGCGATTACAGCAATCACTTGAAAATAATACCTGAAATGCACTATAGATTGCTTATCCAGAGTCTGGGAAACCCTCCTCCGATTTCATCACTTCATTACATCTGTGTACTGTGGGACTATTTTTGCCAGAAATTCTCCTAACACAAAGGCTCAGTTTTTCCCATTCGATTCATTATTCATTGACCCAGTGAATTGTTCCTCTTTCTCTCTTGAAAATAAGTTGGTACAAATTGTTCTCTCTCTCTCTCTCTCTCTCTCTCTCTCTCTCTCTCTCTCTCTCTCTCTCTCTCTCTCTCTCTCTCTCTCTCTCTTTCTCTCTCTCTGAGATTGAATCTTGCTCTGGCTCTCTCTTACAACACTTCCCTCCCACAGGAGAAATATTCTGCTCAACATATGCTATAAATCAACACATTTTTCTCAGAAAAAGTTGACACTCTTTGCCTGAATGCCAATAAATTACACACCAAACAGTTCATGGTGCTTCACAGTGCAGAAACATCTCAAGTCAAAACTTTACCCATCTTGGTGGCTTTGGTTTTGACAGGAGCACACAAAAATTATGCCAACATAGCAACAGCTTCTGACTGAAAAATACCGGAACTTCCCTGAAAAAGCCTGTTTTGTATTTTTAACCATGCGTGTTCTTTATCATTGCACAAGACCAGCAGCCAGGCATTCCAGCTGATAAGAGGAGCATCAAGCAGCTCCAATACTTTTTTCACCCAATAACATACACCATAATGCTGCTGCTGCTACTGTTTCTGTGGCTGCTGCTGCTGCTGCTGTTGCCTTCAGAGATTATCATGAAGGCAAATTATGGTGAAAGGCTTGATGCAAGTAAAGACCAGTTTCAACACACTCGGGGGGAACAATCTTCTGATGTGTTTAACTGCTGCAATTTGGATTTTCACATATTTTTCTTTTTCAATAGCTGCAGCTCATGCTTGCTCGTGCTGCATGGTGGCCATCAGGATATATGCTATCGCAACAATTTCATATTGGATGAAATAACAACAATATCATCACAACCACTGCACTCTAAAACTGTATCTAACCCTTTCCCTGGCATCATAATTTTAATTGTTGGTCTGTCAGTGTTACAAAAAAAGCACACAAAAAAGCCCCCCAAAAGCTACATTTGAAGGACGAGACACCTACCCTTTTCTTTCACACATGACCCTTTAACTATCCAATAAACTGTGGTGAAAACTATACCAGAAGTACTTGCATTTGAACAGAGAACAAATCAATGTCATTGTTTTAAGAGAATGTTAATGTTGCATTTTTGGGTAATTTTTTTAAAGAACATTTCACCACTTTCCCCCTCATCACTGGCAGCTTGTGTCATAACTAGCAGGCTTGGCCCAGTCACAACCTCGCTGCATATGCCTTGGCTACCAGGATAAGGGTAACAATGACCCAAGGGAACGGGGCTGGCTCACCCAGCGCATCTCCCTCGCCATCGTTAGGGGCAACGCCCACTCGGTCCTGTCATCCTGCCCACTCCCTTAGCTTCTTTTTATGGCTCTCCCCTTGCGGGTGATCCAGTCTGTTTCTCAAATGCCCTTTTCTAATGCTCCTTCCCCCCATTTTTATAGCTATTCCTATATTTTTCCTATCTGTTTCAGCTAGACAGGAGAGTGAACATGTCCTTTTATAGACGTTTCAAAAGGTTCAGCTGCCCATTCAGTTTTAGACATGTATATATACATTTTTCTATTTTTAAGACTGTACATAATAATAACTTGTTTATCTTTCTGAATAAAACTGGTAACTTAGTGGAAGAGGATAAAGGTTAAGTATAAACCATTCACTTTCCTCTATAGAAAAAAAGGAACAAATTGAAGAAACATTCATCAGCCAAGAAATATGATACATTCAACAAATATTATTTTAAGTAATGACTATACCAATTATAACATCACATCTGCAGGATTTTAAGTTCAATTTTCTTAAATTCAACACTAAGGGATGGGGGTGGGGTGGGGGGTGGAACAAACAGGGTGTTTTTTTAATGGGTGTTTTTTTAACTTCTCTCAGATGAGTGAGACAGGGAAATTCATCAACCCAGCCATTCACAGCATTCAACCAGAGCTATATTCATAACTATACATGTAAGCATTACATCTGCAGAGCTTTCTATCCTTTTTCTTTGTGGGTGAACTTTACTGACATAGATGTGGGGTTTTTTAAATCTCAAGTCACAATGGAACTGTGCGTGTGGGTAAGTCTCTTGAGGGCTTACGGCACCTGCTAGGACTGCACAGTCTAATGCTCGAGCAAAAATTATGTTGCAGTAGTTGCAGGCACAGGTATAGTGTGTTTGACCACTATCATGCAGCGTTATGCTGTCATTTTTAAAAACCCGTTTGTCTTTTCAAATAACTGCATGATCAAATGTTTGCCAGGCAGGATATACAATTTTCTCTTTCTTTTACCAACATTTGTCTATAGCCTAGTACAAGAGGAAAATCCTTATTTCATTGCTCTTTGTAGATTTCTTCAGCACTCTATTGTTCAAAGTTGACTGTTTCTGGTTGGCTTTAACAACAGTGACTTTTCACAGTCTGTACATTGGATAAGTAAAAACAGATGTTGCACATGTGTTTCCTTCAACAACAAACAGAAAAGTGATAACAGATCATGTGATGAAACAAACTTAAATTTTGCCTTTTTTTTCACAAACTTAAAAGTTGATGAGGAGTCTTTACCTGGCTTCATAGTATAGATTCTCTCAACATTAGAGGATAAACACATTTTGATCAAAGAAAAAGAAAAACAAATCCTACCTGATCAAATTTTGTATCTGCAGTTATCCGTACAGTTCTTTAAACAAAACAGAAAAATAAATACAATTAAATCACAAGCACACTGGTCATCAAACACATGCGATGATGTTGATGTTACATTTAGCACTCTGCTTTTTTTCCTCTCCTCCCATATGCATGAGAAGCGATCCATCAGAGAAAGAATGCGCAGAGATGCTAGGTGGTTACAAGATTTTGCAGTTCCTAGCTTTTCCACATCCACAACAATGCCATCCCCACTAAGCCTGTTCACTTTAGTTTCATTCATGAGGCTAAATTTGCCCTGGTACACAAAAAGAGAAGCAGTTCTCACAACACCCCAAACGATGCATATCATTTCAATGAGTGAAACATATGACTGGAGCCATTTGATGTCTCCCCCCCCCCCCCCATCCCCTCGTCCCCACCCCCCCCCCCCCTCCTTTCAGCTGGAACCCCTGGCTGCCGAGCTTTCTGGGCCTGCTCCACATCTCAGCCAGGGGTGGTTCCTAACATCTAAAGAGGTTATTCAGGGGCATCCTTCGGAGTCAGATCACTCAGATCCAACAGTGAACATGTATTTCCCAACATCCTTGACATCCACACAAACTTGACCAGCACAATGACCAGTCAGTTTCTCATGAAATCTGGTCAACATCTAGCATCACCTTGCCCAAGTGACCTTCTCTGAAAGACTTCAGCACAAAGACAGCTGCCTGTTTGAAGTCTGGTTTCATGACATAGCGCTTTGAAGCCTGGTCCAGAATTCTCATTGCCATGCCTCTATTGACAGCCACTCGATACAGGAGCTCCATAACATCATCTGTGGGTTCTTGGAGCCCAAAGTGCTGGACATACTGGAACCTCTGTTGGTGATTGAGCCAGAACAAGACATAGTCTGCAATGTTATCTTCTCCCACCAAGTGGTCAGGAATG
The DNA here is from genome assembly GCA_034096865.1 of Theodoxus fluviatilis. Lineage (NCBI taxonomy): Eukaryota > Metazoa > Mollusca > Gastropoda > Cycloneritida > Neritidae > Theodoxus > Theodoxus fluviatilis. The sequence goes on along the minus strand of JAWQFJ010024392.1, from coordinate 4,269 downwards.
CAGGAACAGGCTGCCAGACGCATGCCCTCTTCCAGAGAGGGCACCTGGGGGGTGAGCAGTCCTGGGGTGTCTGTGATGTAGGTCAGGGGCTCAGTTCCAACCCGTATCCTATTGAGGACACTCTTGGTGACTCCGGCCTTGGCCCCCACAGCTGTGGCCCTCCCCTTCTTTCGGATGTTGGACCAGCGTGCAGCATTGATAAATGTGGATTTCCCCACGTTTGGCACACCTGGAAGAAAGTGACCATTATGAAGGATAACAAGGTGAAGAGTAGACAGTATAGTTGGACACATGCTGTGAATTATGAATAACTATTTCGTTCATCCCAATCCGACAGATAATAATGCTGGGGGATAACGGTTCTCAAAATAGCAACATGGAGGGGAAAAAATATATGATACACGTATAGTACCTGTGGATGTAATTCATTTTATTTCCTTATGTCTTAATGGCACATGTACACCACAAACAGGAGGAAATAATTCTACGGAGTATAGCCCTCTCGCCAATTACTATCTTGAACTATTCCAAACAAGAAAATCCATTAAGTGAATATAAAAATAAATTTTTGAAACTGACTCCATGCACACATGCCCTCCCGTGCACGCTTACTAGTCACGCTTATTCACCATGAACACGCGAGTAACAAGAGAAATCACAGTAGAGTATTGCTACAGGTACACGATGATTGCATTAAAGAAAGAATAGCCACCCACCGATCACCAAAATGTTGTACTCTGGAAGGCCCTGTCTGCTGTAGCGTGGTCGAGATTCCGTCAACCGCACCAGCTCGGGCAGAAGCGTTTGACGAAGAAATTGTGCTGTCGTGTTTGCCATCAAATTAGTGAAGAACACGGTGTCCACACCGTCCGATCTAAGCTTGTCAGTTACTTTCTTCTGCCTGACACTGTCGTACTCTGCGAGGTCAAATTTGCTGAGCAGAAGCGCGTGTGGACGCAAGCTGATGATGTCCCTGAACCGAGGATTTCTGCCCGAGAAGGGAATGCGACTGTCGTGTACCTCCACAACGCAGTCGACGTCCTTCAACTGAGCCTGAATCTGGTTCATGCTTTTGTGCATATGGCCAGGAAACCACCTCAAAACGTCCATACTTGGCAACAAAAACTTCTGCCTGAAAGTTCTGAGAGCTCCAGATCCAATAGTAGCCATGATCTCGGTGCGATTTGTCAGAATCGATAGAAACTACAAATTACAGACGTCGAGCACCGCATGTTCACAGCCATATTGTGTAAGGGGGTTAACTCTCTTTACTTGGATTCTCCTTGAGGCTCGGGCGTGTTGCTTGGTACTAGTTTCTCGCGAGTTTGGCGAGGAAACCTAGCAGATTAAATAATGGGGTTTTTAAGGCATATCGGCCTTTGTAGGCTATGAAAGGCCATTGATTACGAAATCATTAGAACAGGTCAGAGTAAAGGCAAATCAAGTCAAGATTTCCTTAGTTTGATGGGGGGTTTTCCCGTAGATCTGCACGAGCAAAAACCCTGTTCTTCGCATGGAATATATCCCGACAAACGACGCATTAGTTGCTTTACGAGTTTTTGTGTTTTTGGTGCATTTGTGTCGTTTAACACATAATGTAGCGTTCAAAAAAGTTTTTTCCCGTGAAAAGCCGTCTCCCCTGCCGGAAATAATATGGGAGTCACCTCCCTGTAGTCTATTTGTAGTCTGGTTTTATAAAACGCGACCGTTGACTGACTTGGCACGCCCGGGGAGTTATGCTAAGATCCGGCCGCGTAAATATATCTGCGTTTTGTGACAAACGTCTTGCTCGGCGGTACTGTACTCCATGCACCTTAACGGTGCGCGTGATTCGGGTGTAATCTTAAGCTAAACGACGTTCCGAATGTTTCCGACTTCGACCATTTCAGCAGCGCCAATAAACGTCGTTTAGCTTAAGATTACACCCGAATCACGCGCACCGTTAAGGTGCATGGAGTACAGTACCGCCGAGCAAGACGTTTGTCACAAAACGCAGATATATTTACGCGGCCGGATCTTAGCATAACTCCCCGGGCGTGCCAAGTCAGTCAGGCGGAGTGGCGGGTGCCGTCTCTTTTTAGAGTCGAATTATTAAGAGTACCGGGCAGAAAACTATGCGACGATTTCCGGTTCATACGTTGGGACGGTTCATACTTTGGGTCGTTACAGGCCATCCAGATCTGATAAATAGACACAACGCCTGAGTTACTGCCATTGCGATACAAAAGAAGTTAACCACAATAATGATAAAGATAAGCCCAAACAGATATATTGGTTAGATTTTTATTCAATACAAAATTTCATATGTTGTCACCAAAATCACTGCCTAATACCAGCAACAGAGACAACTGAGTTGGCACATTAATTACAACCAAAATTCGGTATTACGCATGGGCACACCTTCGTAGCTTTCTCCACATGATGGAGTAATAGCTGCGAATGCAACTTTTTGAGTTGAATACAGCCCCGGCTTTTTCAGTTCCGCCTCGCCTGCCTGTCAGGCACAGGCGGAAATTGTCTTCTTCCTGGGGACCCATGGGTCCCCTCCATAATCAAACAAAAGGCAGATTAGTGAGCTTGTTTGAGTGTGTCGTTAATTTGGGTTTTATGACTCTGCAGACTTATTATGAAGCTGGTGGTATTACCCCTGTGGCTTCGGGGTAAGAATGACCCACCGCGTCTCCCTAAGAGGCGTGACTTGGTTTGCGCTTACTCTAAACTGATCTAGTGATTTTCGTGTATATGGCCTTACATAACCTACAAAGGCTGGTAGGCCGTAAAACACTATCCATCCATCCCAGCTTTTGTGTAACTCTCCATACATTTCAATGTGTTTGATCCATCTTTTCTGTCGGCCTTCTGTGAGCACACCAAAGGCTTGTTAAGGAGTACGAAGCGCTGCATCAGTGCTTCATGTTGGCAAATGAGTGCTCTTTGCTTCTGTTGAACGCCAAAGGAGTACATGTGTCATAACTTTTTTTCTTTTTTTTTTCCTTTTCTTAAAATACTGGAGTCGCCAAATGGCCCACTTGGACAGAGGGAACACATATTATCACATGAGTTCACCTTTCTCGATTTGAAAGCTTTAATTAGTTTCGAAATTGTTCTTTTTTCCCTACTCATGTTTTATACTAATAATATAATTGCATTAAGGGTTCTGTGCCATTTTCTTAGGATTCCTTAATTGATGTCAATAATTTTATATTAAATGGCAAATGTTTTATTTTGCAAGAAGTATGAACGTGGAGCTCAAAACTGTCATTATCTTAGAAGGAATATAACCTTTTCAATTGTGTTCACTGGGATGAGAGGTTGTCATTTGTTCATAATTATTTAGTTTTGTCACTTCTTTCCCCATGATCTATTATAATTAATAATCGAATTTGTTTCGGATCGTTTACAAACTAATTAGCAAAAAGAAATAATTTATAATTACTCCTAGTAGGTTTGCATGGAAATCTTTTTCACTATAGTGTTATATGTTTGCTGGAAAATAATGAAGGAGGATTAAGATTTTTTTCTCATCTTTTAATGTAGAAAGACACTATTGTTCTTCCAAACCTCCAATAGCTTTTTTTTCAATACTTCTTTTTTTCAGCACCATGTAGTATGAATTGTCATGACAGTACAGTCTTTTTTTGTGCCGATTGCCTTCTACTTAACCTAGATTGTTGCTAGGAAAAAAATTCTGATGCTTATTATTCTCAATAGATGCATATAATTACTTTCCTGCACACTTACCAACATTGACCATAACACTAGCACAGCAGGGATATTCTATTGAAGCCCTCCTTGCACATTTTGTGCTGGTAAATCATTTACTGAACCAGTTATTTTATGAATGAATGAATGGAGTTTTATGGCCTATCAGCCTGTGTAGGCTATGTAAGGCCATTGAGCACAAAAATCATTAGAATAGTTCCAAGTAACCACAAGTCAAGTCATGAAGTCCCAAGTTATTTGCCTCTTACGCCAACTCACAGGGGGCTTGTTTCATAAAATCTTTCTTGCATGGAATGCTTTGATTTTCTAGCCAAGACAAGGTGTTTGCATTCAGTTCAGTTCAGTTCAGTCTCTTCACCCTGAGATGGGTTGTTGAGGCACCACTGATGACTTTCGGACAATCTTCCTCCATTGATCTCTATCCTCTGTGGCTCGCTGTGAGTCAACAAAGGTCAAGCCTGTCCACTCTTTGATGTTGTCTTCCCACCTCTTTCTCTGCCTGCCTCTCCTTCTCCCACCTGGTATGGTACCTTGCAGGATGGCCAG
>JAWQFJ010024391.1:10000-12857 GCA_034096865.1 Theodoxus fluviatilis | reverse complement strand
TACATCGCACTGATTATTAATTCGCTTCTATACAGTAAATGATAGGATGGATGGATGGATGGATGGATGGATGGATGGATGGATGGATGGATGGATGGATGGATGGATGGATGGATGGGTGGATGGGTGGGTGAGTGGGTGAGTGGGTGGGTGGATGGATGGATAGATGGATGGATGGATGGATGGATGGATGGATGGATGGATGGATGGATGGATGGATGGGTGGGTGGGTGGGTGGATGGATGGATGGATGGATAGATGGATGGATGGGTGGGTGAGTGGGTGAGTGGGTGAGTGGGTGGGTGGATGGATGGATAGATAGATGGATGGATGGATGGATGGATGGATGGATGGATGGATGGATAGATGGATGGATGGGTGGGTGAGTGGGTGAGTGGGTGAGTGGATGGGTGGATGGATGGATGGATGGATGGATGGATGGATGGATGGATGGATGGATGGATGATGGATGGGTGGGTGGGTGGGTGGGTGGATGATGGATGGATGGATGGATGGATGGATGGATGGGTGGGTGGGTGGGTGGGTGGGTGGGTGGGTGGGTGGATGGATGGATGGATGGATGGATGGATGGATGGATGGATGGATGGATGGATGGATGGATGGGTGGGTGGATGGATGGATGGATGGATGGATGGATGGATGGATGGATGGATGGATGGATGGATGGGTGGATGGATGGATGGATGGGTGGATGGAGTTTGACGACCTGTCAGCCTTTGTAGGCTATGTAAGGCCACTGAGCATGAACATCTCTAGACTAGTTTAGAGAAGGCGCAAACCAAGTCACGATGTTCCTGGTTTTTCGCCTCTTACGAATCGTGTAGGAAGATGCGGTGGCTCTATTCTCACCCCCAACCCCCAGGGGGCGCATATGGGAGGTTTTGATCAATGACGTCATGCATTGCCTGGAAATTGTTACCGCTATGAGTCGTGTTCCTGTAAAATCCGAGAGCAGGAGGATTGACTGTGAACATCACATATAATTGGAAGCATAAGATTCAATGAGGAATTTCATAATGATTTTCAAACATTTAAAGAAAAGTGTTCATCTCTGAGTGTGATAGCAAATAAACGAAGATATTGAACTTTTGAATATTTTCACGAATATTCTGGTTGTGTGGTTTTAGTGTCGTGTGCATGTGTGCATGAATATTACGCCCACGCGCGCATATACGTACGCACTCTCTCTGTATCTCTCTCTCTCTCTCTCTCTCTCTCTCTCTCTCTCTCTCTCTCTCTCTCTCTCTCCCTCTCACTAATCTCTCCCCTTCCTCTCTTTTTTGTTTTCCCCTTTTTCCTCAACCTCTTCCTCCTTCCACCCCCAACCCACCCCCCTCCTCCTCCACCTTCCGACCACCTTCTCTTCTTTCTATCTCCCCTCTCCCTCCCTCCCCGACTTTTCTCCTTATTTCTCTCCCTTGTGCATCTCTCTCACCTATCTCCTCCCATTGTTTCCTTTCCTCTCTCCATCTCCTCATCCCTTCATCCCCTTCCTTTGCTCTACCCCTCCCTCTTCCTTGCCCGTTCACCTTTCCATGTTTTAAGGCATGTCCTAACCTATGGGTCGATTAGCACGACTGTTTCCATTTTCAGGCGAGGGAGGTGTACTACCCCTGACGGAGAAGCTGCCACCCCCGCATTCAAGATGACGAAGTCTTCCATCGCACCTCGTCCCCCTGCCCGACCCCCTCTCTCGCCCTCTGGACACCCGCTGCCGATGACGTCACAGATTCAACCGGGAGAACACCCCAGTTCTAGTCATGCCTACCTGGATCTACTTCCGGATCCGGCCGGAACCGGAAGTGGGGGTATCGCGACTGCGGGTAACTCGGAAGAACACTACTCTTACATCAACCCTGATCTTCAGTTGGGGACGGACTCCGTTGCTCAAGAGGAAAGCGATCGCCAGTCCACAGACTATGTGCCTCTAAACAGAGCGAGAGAAGAATCCCACAAGTATTCTACTCTGACCTAGTTGCTTTCATCGCCATTGTGTGTGTCTCTCCACTACGATGAGGTTTCTGTCGTCCATGTGAGCACACAGACAAGTCCAAACCGATAATTGTGACTGGCTGAAACTGTTGACATGAGTGCACAAGGCGCGTGGTGGTGGTACGGTAATGAATTTGAGTCGGTTTCAAGCGTTTGTATCATGAATCGAGGCGGTGAGAACCTCGTATACCTTCGTTATTTCATCACACATACAACGAACCAAACAGCGAAATTCGAGGAACTTTCCCCATGATGGTGAAATTATCTTTTTTTTTTCCCCGATAGAAGAAGCAAAAATTGTGATGGAGGAAGAAAATGTGGGGAAAGAAGAAAATCCTTTTCTTGCATTCTCTGTAATCTCTCACAAGAAATCGGTAGCCCCATGGCCTTCGAGGTTACAGCCCTGTCATCAGAGGCCATGCATATGTCTTTCAATGGCTGAACAAGGGATAAAAAAACAACATAGTTATGTTAGCCATATTGCGGCTAGTGTAGAACGGTTAATGAGGGAACTATTTTGTCTCATTACTATTCATGACTGTACATAATCAAAATGATGTTATTCGTTTACTGTTTTCCACATTCTGTGCCATTTTAAATAAATCTGTATGTAGTGTGCTCGTTTGAGAAGATTTATGTTATATCGTAGCTTTCCTATGTCGCATTCGTATTTCTTTAAATTCTGGTAGGTAGGTCTCAACTATTTCAAAATGTACTGAGCTAACTGTCGCAGATTTTGCTCAGCGGTGTACCTTTCCTGTATTTTGTAAAATATTTCATTTGTCTACCTCCACTCTCTCAAAGCAATCTTTCTTTGAGTCGCAGCAGCAAGGACTCATAGAAA
>JAWQFJ010024391.1:0-2500 GCA_034096865.1 Theodoxus fluviatilis | reverse complement strand
AACCCATAGCATGTCATCCGTGTTATCATCTTGTTCCAAGTGCTGCGCTGATTGGACATAGTGGCACGCTATAACTTCTCTGAATCTGGTTCACCCTGTGGGTTTGGGGTAAGAATAGACCCCCTGTGGGTTGGGGGTAAGAATGGACCCCCTGTGGGTTGGGTGTATGAATAGAACCCCTGTGGATTGGTGGTAAGAATAGACCCCCTGTGGGTTGGGGGTAGGAATAGACCCACCGCATCTCCCCATGCGATTGGTAAGGGAATCGTGAGTTGCCTTGGTCTTCCTCAACCTGTTATTGATTTTGTTCGTGATCGATAGTCTTACATAGCCTACAAAGGCTGATAGGCCGTAACACTTCCTTCCTTCCTTCCTTCCTTCATTCATTAATTCGTTCGTTCGTTCATTTGTTCGTTCATTCGTTTGTTCATTATTTCATTCATTCGTTCATTCATTCATTCATTCATTCTTTCTTTCTTTTATTCATTCATGCGTTTATTCATTAGTTCATTCATTTGTTCATACATTCATTCATTCATTTATTTATTTATTCATTTATTCATTTATTCATTTATTCATTTATTCATTTATTCATTTATTCATTTATTCATTTATTCATTTATTCATTTATTCATTTATTCATTCATTCATTCATGCATTCGTTCGTTCATTCGTTCATTCATCCATTCTGCATCTGTTTCATTTACAAGTGGCAAGTTTTCCACAGGCGAAAATTTTAATCAGATAACAGGGAGTAAACAGAAAGGCAAAGGTGATGGGTTAAATATGTCGAATCGTCACCCATTCATGTCATGGGGCTTAAACCATTTTACACTTTATCATTGGCACACTTGGTCAATCTTTAACTGGCAACCGACGACGCGGTCATAGAGATGGTAAGCACACATTCAGGTACCAGCACCATCTCCACTCCCTGGGTAGAATTCCAGCAAGATGCTGGATTGCTGGTGCGTCAAGGGTTAATAGGCACAACAGCATCGCATCAATACCTTTACAGCTACCCATTTTACTCCTGGGCGGGGAGTGGTCGGCATCTCAGTGCCCTCCGCCGCCCAAGAATGAGCACACATATCCAGAATATCATCGGGGGATATTCTGAACGTCATTGTGCTTGAGGGAAAGTATTGCCTCATAGTGAGCACATCGCACAGGCGCAGAGGACTGAATGAAGAAATGTCTAAGGTTTTACGGTCTGTCAGACATTCTTCGTGGCGTTGCGTAAACCATTTGACTACAAAATCTCTACAGGTGGATAGAGTAATGGCCGGTCAAGTCAGGTTATCCAGCTGTTCACCTTTTAAGAATCGCACAGGGATACACAGTGGGTGGTTTTTTTTAAAACCCCGACCCACGGGAGTCACGCAGGAGACAAACTCAACGGTGTGCTGCATTCTAGCACGAGCTAACTCATGTCAGGATGACACATGGATTAAAAAAAAGACAAGTCTATGTGGATTGGGGCGTCAATATTTCAAGCAGCATTTCTGAAGAGGATTTTCCCCAAGAATGTATTTTAATATCGAGTTACGTCCGAGCAAGGATTCCCCTCTTCACAACGAGCTCCTGCACTGAATGATATATTTCAATCAAATGGAATTCAAAGTCTCTGACAAGGTTGTCAGACTTTTGGCAAAGGTATTGGATACAATTCATCATTGGGGAAAAGAAACTTTTCCGGATATTGTTCCTTGTGAAAAACTCGGTGCTTTCATGTAGCCGCCATGTTTTTAATTACACCTCACTCGTGATATATGAAGGACCTTTTAATCACTTCCTGCAAAACTAACGCGGTGCGAGAGTTGCTAATTATTGCAAAGTCTCGGACAAGCGCACGTTGTCAAGCACGGATGTGTGAAACGCTGATATTATGTTGATAAAAACACACGGCACTCACGTGTGTGTGTGTGTGTGTGTGTTTGCGCGTGTGTGTGTGCGTGCGTGTGTGTGTGTGTGTGTGTGTTTGTGTGTGTATGTTTCGTTTACAGAGAAACATCCATGTGTACGTGCCGATGAATTAGAGTATTGAATTTCTTATCTAAGTCTAAAGACCCATAAAGGACTTAGATGTGATGTTGAGCTTCATTATAGAAGCATCGAGTCTTTCATGAGGCTTTAGCGGTCTAGAAGTTGGCCTTGAGTCGCCTTGAGGCTACAGGTGTAGAGTTACACGCATGGGCAATATATATCCTGTTCCTGTGCAAGAGTCTACATTCCTACTCGCTTTAATCCAAAAGGGTTAATGTTTAGCATTATGTCCATCTTCTGGTGGTCCTCTCACGTAAACAATGTCCCTCCCCCCTCCCCCCCTTCTCTCTCAATTCACTCCCCAACACACACACACACACACACATTCTTTCTCTCTCTGTCTTTGTGTCTCTGTGTCTCTCTCTGTGTTTCTGTCTCTCTGTCTCTGTCTCTGTCTCTGTCTGTCTGTCTGTCTCTCTCTCTCTCTCTCTCTCTCTCTCTCTCTCTCTGACTC
>JAWQFJ010024389.1:0-12500 GCA_034096865.1 Theodoxus fluviatilis | reverse complement strand
AATGGCATATTTCCAAGATTTCATTTACAAGGAGCGAGCGAGAGCGAGAGCGAGAGAGAGTGAGAACGAGCGAGCGAGAGAGAGAGACAGAGAGAGAGAGAGAGAGAGAGAGAGAGAGAGAGAGAGAGAGAGAGAGAGAATCCTGGACTTTGGCACTTTATTGCTTAGGCCGACCGCCTTTTACAATGGATTAGGAGATCACACATCTAACTATGCGATAGACAAGTAGACGCATGGTTTTTCACTTAGTAGGCCTAACAAGTGAAAGCTCTTTTTCACGTAGCTAGCACAGTAAATATACACAGCCAAATCACTTGTTTTTATTGCATTAGATGTATCGATGAGCTGTGCACATGTACAATGGGTACTTGTACAACGATATTGCCCAATATATTTTACCCTAAGGTTTGAATAAAAAGTACACTTTAAAAAGAAGTGAACATCATATTTACTGTTGTGACAAAAAGGACATGTAATACTCTCGTTTGTCTCATCATAACGGTGTTTGTTTATCTTTAGATCGTTAATACCATTTCTGAATCGAACAAATGAATAACGAAATACCTTACTCGTAATACTACTTAAGGTATTCGTCCAGTCCAAAAGTAGCTTTAAAGAAACAGTACCAACGGCGTCTTTCGCTCCTAGTGTTGCTATCTTGCCATACTTGGAGGTGGCTATCTCTAGATCTTAGTTTAAATACTCGCAGAAAGGCCTTCTCATTACCCACACCACTAGTATACCAAACATTGGCAAACCCAAAATTGGACGAGAGAGAGAGAGAGAGAGAGAGAGAGAGAGAGAGAGAGAGAGAGAGATCAGTGACCAATGCAAGCACCCCGGACTCGTTGAACTGGACACACGGGAGAGACTGCCCTACTTTTCTCACGTCTGGTCAGCCAGTTGTCTGGGCCTCAAGGTCAGGCGTTTGAAAATCGCTAAATCACTGTCACATGTGACCGACCATTGAGCAAAAACGCGGTCAGCTCTCCCCTCCCAGAACTTTTCACCTTTGACCTGAGACCTCGTCGGCTCACAGTGCCGATTCGTTGTTGCCTTGCAGTTTCCACTGCTGACGTTGATCGGGCAGAGGACGGACCTTGGACCAATCATGCAGGTTTCGGTGATTAATAAACAGTCAACAGATTGATGAAGGAACCCTTTTACCCTCTTGAACGGTTCTTAGGGCATGCATATAGCGCACTTGAACTGTGCTGACCAAGCTGGGCGTAATGCCGCGCCTTGTGGTCGAGGTTCTTGCACTTGTCAGCTACTCCTCAAAGAGGCTGTCTTCTGTCAGGGCATTTCCTCAGCTTGCCCGCACGCACGCACGTGCACACACACATACACACACGCGCGCGCGCGTGCATACGCACTCATGCATACGTACACACACACACACATGGGCGTGCTCTCTCTCTCTCTCTCTCTCTCTCTCTCTCTCTCTCTCTCTCTCTCTCTCTCTCTCTCTCTCTCTCTCTCTCTCTCTCTCCATTTATCCATTCATCCATTTCTTTCTTTGCTACTCTATTAGTCTGTATATCCGTTCGTTCGTCCGTCCAAGTGAAAGAGCGAGAGAGTGAGGAAAAACATACGAGCAAAAAAAGATAAGGACAGATGGACAGAAAAAAGAGGGAGAGATATGGAGAGAAAGAGAGAGAGAGAGAGAGTCACTGGCATGTGCATTTGTTGTGCTCGCCTAGTAATAGTAGTAGTAGTAGTAGTAGTAGTAGTAGTAGTAGTAGTAGTATTAGTAGTAGTAGTAGTAGTAATAGTAGCAGTAGTGGTTGTGGTAGTCATATTTACTTTATTCCTCAAAAAGTATGGACACATTCGTCTTCTGCTGTATGCATTGGAGTTCTTATCCAACAAAGATGGCGGCTGCAATGATTATCAGCCTGACCCGTCCGGAAGTGACGACAACGCGTCTCCGGTCATCTTGGACCGGCAGTCCTTCCTGCTACCTCTGCAGAAGAAGACAGGCGGTGAGGAGAAAATCCACCCGTCTTGCCTCCGCTTCCTTCCGTTCCTCCTGTCGTCTGCTTCAGGCTTCTCCTTGTCTCTCTCGTCTGTCCTGATGCCCTCTCCGACAGTAGAACTCCAGGAGTCGATATTGTATGTGAGGTGTTTCTAGTTGTCTGCCTTACTGCTTGTGAAATTCAAATCCCTTTTGCAGACATCCTTGTTACTCAGTCGGGAGCGGCCAGCTGGTCGAGGTCCCGTGGTCAGAGAACTATATAGGAGGCCCTCACCTATACTAGAATGTCAGAATGTGTATGAACATTCTGACAACACACATCGGTGCGCTCACACATGCATGTTAACATTGTGGGGGCCTTACGTTTACACAGTCTTATCTGGACAGATTTTGAGCTTACTTTATTCACAGACTACAACAACCCGTTACGTTGTCTATAAACCACGAAAAACGCGTCACGTCAAGGAGATTTAGCAAAACAATGAACGAATTTCTTATACTTTGTCAAGAAACATATGTTATGGTTGAAGAAAAACAAAGCAAAACAAAACAACAAAATAAAAGAAAACAACGACCAACTATGCCGGACCTTTGCGTTATATCGATCGTATAATCAAAATAGAAAAATACATTGCATAGATTTCACGGCCGCCGACAACTCTGCGAAAAAGTGGTCAACGTGTTTATTCCGTCGTCACTAAAAAGAAATAGACTGGACTCCCGATCCAATGGAACACTCTAGATGACTTTCTTTCCTGCATGTCTCCTTCTGCCCTCGATTCCAGTCTGCATTCCTCCTAGAGAATCCGATAGGCGCCCGTCTGTCCCGGAGGACCATGACTATGTGCTGCTGGGGGTCAGTCCCGTCCCATTGACAGCGCTTGCTGCGACTGTGGAGACCAATGCGGGAGTGGCACTCCAGGCCACAGCGTCTGCGTATGAAGGTTGGCGCGGGTCTGTCTGCTCTATGCTTGACCTTCCTCCGGAGGCGCCTGCAGTCTGTCTGCTCCATCGGGTTCCTCTCAGAATGGGGAGGCATCTCTGCAACCCCCGTCGTCAGGCGCATCTGTCCAGCGCATCCGCCTTCCAGATATCCAAGCCGATCCCCAGTGCCCTGAGATGCAGCCGATGGCGACCGTTGGTCTCTGTCCATCTGCAAGCTTTCTGTAGAGGAGATGTTTTGGGTATACACTTTTCCTCCATTTGGGGGATCCTAGATAATACAGAGCCTTAAACAAACGTTCCTGATGATAGTAGTAGACTGTTTTTATAGGTACTGTATGAAAGTTGTATTTGTGAGAAGTAAATGTCTATGTCGTGTTTAGTTTTTTTAATTACAAAATGTTTATATCTATATCATGTTACTTCTTGGTTATTTGGAAAATTTCAGTTAACTTTCTCAAAAAGAAATCAATCCCCATCTCTTTAACTCACTGACTCACTCACCCTCACTTCCCCACACATGTTGTGGAAGCGTGTTTGCGTATGCATGCCTATATATCGATGCTGGAACGATAGAGTACGTGCTTGAGTGGTCTGTCAGTGCAGATGTATAAATCAGAGAACCGCAACACGTGCCCCTCCAAAGTTACCACTGTACACAGATCATGTATTCTTACCCTATTAATGATTCGCACCCACATGACCCAAAATCATTCAGTGCAGCAGACATGGAAGAGCTGTCCTATCGCAACGAAACCTTGAGTCAATAAACATTTTGACCCAAGTCTTCTTGAAGACCGCCCATATGTCGAAGAAGAGAGGATGGCTCTGTGTGAGTCAGTTTATCACTGCATGTGCCAGGCCTATCGCAGTCTGGTGAAACCTCCAGCCCCGCAGGGGAAAAAAGCGAAAGCAAGATATATGCCTCCAAAGATCTGAAGGTCAACCAAAGCTGGGCATCTTTGCTGGGGTCTGGTTGTGCAGGTCCCCCAGATAAAAAGTAACTCGACTGCAACTGTTGCGCTGGTGCACCATCCTGGGAAGAAGCGGAGATGGTTGGGGGTGGAATGGGAGTTGGAAGAGAGGGGTAGGGGAGAGAAGAGAAGGGGGTAGAAGGGAAGGTAGGGGGGAAGGGGGACAAACTAGGCAGTGGGAGAAGGGAGGAAGGCGAAAAAGGAGGTGAGAACGCAGGTGAAAGTTGAGAGGGTGTAAAAGGAGAAATGGGGCGACAAATGGAAGGGTGGGGTGGGGGTGGGGTAGGTAGAATGTTCGGGGTGGTGCGATGAGGACTGGAGTCTTCAAAACAGTCCAGGGACGAGAATTGGACATTTAAAAAATCGGTGGGCTCCTCCCAAGAAGATAAGACGCCAGTATCGAATGCCAGTCTGTCTCAACTTGCCCCTTATCGAGATGTGTTTCCAGTAATGCGGTCTGTGGCACTGCCTAGACCTCAGAGATCCTTCAGAGAAAAAAAAGAATTTCCAGTCTAGGTCAGCCTTTTCTGATCCACGTGGTTGATTGTGGGTCTTGGACGAATAGCAGCCACCAAGAGGGTCACTTTTGTGGCTTTCTGGATCTTTCTCGGTCTGTACCTTTCTCCTGTGCTACATCTTACCAGAACTGCTGTCTCTTTCTCCCCCGTGGTATCATTATTGGCGTCTTTGTGTGAGTGCGTGTGTGTGCTTGTTTTTGCGTGTGTGCGCATGTGTGTGTACGTGCTTGTGTGCGTGTGAGAGTGTGTGCGTGTTTGTTTGCGTGTACTCGTGCGCGTCCTATGAGTGCCCTTGGTTTTGCCCCTCTAGAGCGCACGCAGACGGGAACAGACGGACCGGCATTCACGGGCAGATACATTTCCATGCAAAAGCAGACGTAAAAAGATGAAACAGATAGATACATGGTCGAAGGTTTTCATAGATATGCATTAGTTATCCCATATAATATTTAGGCAAAACTTGAAGCATGAGCATATATTTACACAGGAACACAAGCACATGGGCACCTGCAAAGGGAAGGGCATTCACAGGTTAATATGCACCTACACTCATGCAGATACCAAAAAGACTCACTCACTGGCCTGCTAAACGCTCAGTCTTCTCTCTTCCTCTTCCTCTTCCGCCATCTTCCCTCCCCCTCCTCCATCTCACTCTCCCTTCTCGAGCTCACTCTCTCCATCCTCCATCTCACTCCCTCTTCTCTCTTTCACTCTCTCCATCCTCCATCTCACTCCCCCTTCTCACTCTCACTCTCTCCATCCATCTTTCTCTCTGTCTCTGTCTCTGTCTCTGTCTCTCTCTCTCTCTCTCTATCTCTATCTCACTCTCTTCATCCCCCTCATCCATCTTTCTCTCTGTCTCTGTCTCTCTCTCTCTCTCTCTCTCTCTCTCTCACACACACATGGTCGCGCGCACGCACACACGCACGCACTCACACACAAGTCGACATACAGAGACAAGAATGTCCGCACTTGGACGCACTTAACAAATAAAGACACCCGCTAAACGTTCTTGCAGATATTCATGCCCTGGCGCGCACAAAAAACTCCAACACGTACACAAAGACAGAAGGCACATAGACAGGCACCTTAGGCGAATACACAAAAGCGGGCATACATACATCAATATGCCATAGGCAGGCACGCACAGAGTTGCAGATAGCAGATACACAGACAGGCAGGCAGAAATAGACAGGCAGGCAGGCAGGCAGACAGACGGACGGACGGACGGACAGACAGACAGACAGATACACAGACAGACACACATACACACAGATAGACAGACAGACAGACACACACTTACATAGACACACAGACAGACGGACAGACACACACAGACAGAGAGGCTGACACACACACTCACAGGCAGGCAGGCAGACAGACAGACAGACAGACAGACAGACAGACAGACAGACAGACAGACAGACACACGCACAGACAGACAGACAGACACACTCACACATACACTCACACACACACACACACACACAGCAGGTCACGAGCCTTGACCCTGATGCTACAGAAGGACCACACACAGGCACTTGGAGCTTTGGCGGGTGTGTGTTGACCGTAGCAGTTGGGCTGCGTCTGCGGGCCGAGACACGAAATCTTTTGATCACAGCCGCCTGGCTGGTGCATTCTTCAGCAGTCTCACGCCATGGAAGGAGATCGAAGAATCCTGTCAGGATCATATTTAAAGATGCCTCTTTTGGATAATTGAACTGCAGATTCAAGAGCGTCTCTTATTCCCAGCTCTGTGTTGCGTCTTCACGTTCTATTTATCAAATCGATTCAATCATCCTTTCGCTGAAGAAAACAATATTATTTGATCTCTGGGTTTTTTGCCACGAAAGTTGTGTAACCTTCGCCTCGTTTTACTTTTCTCAAGACTTGGGCAGCATTTTACGAAAACGGAGAGAGGGCACAAGCCCGCGTGAAAGGGAATGTTTGACAAAGTGTCTTTGATCTTGTTCTGAAAAGCTGCACGGTGTCAGTCAGCGAGGCAGTAGCACACTTTTAAAGCTACATTAGTTACGTCGTCCATTAAAGTTGGGGAAGCGTACAAATAATGCATAAGACTGTTGTCGATGTACGTGTAGTCGTCGCCATCTTTTTCGTGCACACCGCCTTTCCTTCCACCAAAGGAATAACAGTTTGGGCCACTTTTCACAAACGCCACTCCCCTAGCAAATGTTCGAAACGACATGCATATTTACGAAATTTTTCACACTACTGAAGTGTTCATAACATGTTAAACTTTAAAGGGAACAAAAACATTGACTGAGAATCAGTCTTTGAAAGGTGCAGAACGCCGTAAAAATTACGAGTTCGCAAATCAGACATATGCAATCATGAATAACACTGTTATTTTCCTATTCCGGCTTTATTTCAGACTGAGGTAGCTTTTCTTTGAAACATAACTAAATCTCAGCAAATGCAACATAACCAATGCCTTCTTGTATTGTCGTTCGAGAGATACAATGCAATTCTTGTAAACAGAAATCCAAGTACTTCCACAGACCTCCATAACATCTTTTTAAATTCCTTTCTTGAAAGCCTTAATAAAGCATGCATCGTTGAAGCTTTCACCCTCGAGAGTTTCAAACGGAAATTTCATTCACGCATGCATTTCACGGATAAGTCTTTCTAAGATTCTTTAGTGTCCCTTTTTAGAGAGGAGTTTCTCTCTGGAAGGAAGAGAGAGGAGACTCAACAGGCCGTGGCCTCGGGTACCTTTAATGGCGGACTTCACGGAAGTTGCGGTAGGGTTCAAGACCTGACGCCCCAGTGGCGGACAGCGCAGCAACGCGCCAACAACAAGGACGTTTGCGGAGCCGGACGCTTGACCCAGATCATACAGCGCCGGAATCAGGTTGGGAGCATTATCAAATATCACGCCTTGGCCATTTTCCTCACTCCAAAATAACAGAAACCTTCGAGCAAGCGGCAGAGCGCCATTGGTGTGATCGCCTGTCATATACAAAGGCCAGTGCACAGCCGCGTTGGAGTGCAAGGAGAAAAGGAGGCAGCCTTCCTGTTGGTTTCGGGTGAAAGACACTACACAACGAACGTTTGCGTGGCCGCTTTGCAAGTCGCCTTCGGCCAACAGTGTTATCCGGGTCCACAAAGTGTTCGCGCCAAGACGCGTTCCCTCTTTTTACGTGCATCTGACGAGATTTCACAAAGATTCTCAATGACCCAGCCAGGTTGATTTATTTTTATCTTCAGGAAAATAAGTGCTTGTTTGCGTCTCAAAACAGATGAACGTTTTGCTCTTGATGCATGATCAATACCCAGAAAAGCTGTTGTTGAAAATACTGTCTTAGTTTACACTGGAGTGAAGGCTTTCCGAGGTGAACAACGGAAAAAAAGGAAAAAGTTTAGCATCGTGGCTGACTCGTTTCGCATGCAGTGGAGGTCAAATGAATCGATGCTAGATGAATGAAGAGTGCGAGAAAAAAAGAGATGAAAATCTGTAAGACATCATGGATGATGAAGTCGGGGAAGTGAGCAAAATACCATAGAGGAAAGTTCACACTAGTAACAAAATGAAGAAAGAAACTAGAAAGAGAATAAAGGCGCGAATAAAGGCAAACATAAGCACACAAAAAAGTGCAATGGGATTGCTACTTTACTCCCTCTACCAATAAATCGATGTCGTTATCGCTCTTTTCATGAAACATTTATCAATAGACAGAAGAAAAACAGTGCACTTTCTTCCAAGAAGAAGAAATTAATCTCTTATCAGCTGCATCGATCAAAGAAGCAGACAATTCCTGAGATTAGAACTGATAACTGAGACTCGTTCCAAAGCTGACACATTGTTATATGAAATCTCGTATCCTTCATCGTCACCCTCACACTGCAATATATGAACACCGAGGAGCATGATGAGAATGAAAATCACGATGTTTTCGAAGCAACAAAGTAAATGGAATAGCAAAGATTATGAAAAAAGTTTCACGTTCAAAGCATTGTGTGTAAAACATTGTGTCAATTGATCTAATCATTTCGTCCTTCATATATTGATTCTCTTCTTATTTGCCTTCACAAAGTGTAGGAACCAGCTCAAGTAGCGACTGCATCGTTGATGAAAAACAACCCACAGCGCTCACTTTAGATGCGAGAAGATATCTACTTATCTTTCCCGCCTTTGACGTGTATAAAATGCAGAGTCCCCAAGGGTATTCCAAAGAAATGCACTGAGTGGCAGCCTTGCCTTGAACCAGAATATGAAGGCTTCTCTAGAGGGCATCGTCTGACAGTAAACTCCTGGCAAGCGTTCTAGAGAAAAATGGTCTCGTTCAACCGCATGACTGTAAAGAACGAGGCCTCGACCTTGGTTGCGGTGCTACTTTGTTATAATGGGAAGGGTGGTGACCTCTGACGTTTTACAAAGAGATAGACACAAGCTTCTTGAAAGACATGGTGGATATAATCAGGTTTTCGTTGCAATTGTTCCTCATATTATACGCCAGGGGTAATATCAACAAAAACAAAGGGGACAGAAGAGTTACACCCACCTCTCATTCTCTCACACCATGAACCAAACTGCCAAGTCTTGTACGACGCCAGACAACTCAACATTATTGAGGGAAAAAAAATCATCTCTTTAAAATAAGTTATGTGTAAATGTATATAAATTGAGAAGTTACAATGGACTCGGTTCTATGAGGAAGTACTGCCTAACTTCGTGGGAATGTTTGATTTCTTATGTGTTTAACAATGGTAGATGAGACAATAAACTCAAAACCCCACCTTATTGTTGTAAACGCCTGATACAAAACCATGGTCGAATAAGGATTATAGTAAGTTTCCTTCACCTAACCACAGTCGAACCTCCCATTTTCATGAACCCTTAGCGGCTCACCTTAGTAATTTTTCCTTCCCTCGTTATAGGTCTTTGATAGCTAGACTACATTCTATGTGATGGCTTCATATACACATACTTTCCAGAGAGTCTTCGTTTGAATATGATGGGAGGAGCAGGAGGAGGAGGAGGAGGAGGAGGGGAGAAGGAGGAGGAGTGGGAGGGGGAAATAGGGGAGGGGAGGTGGAAGGAGAGGAGGAGGAGGAGGAGGAGGAAGGAAGAAATAGGAAGGAAGGAGGAAGGAAGGAGGGAGAAAATGAAGGAAAGAAGAAGGGAAGAGGAAGGAAGAAAGGAGGGAGAAAAGGAGGGAGGGAAGGAAGAAAAGGAGGACGGAGGAGGAAGAGACTCTCCGACCTTTCGTTCGTCTGCCTGTCTGCCTCTGTGTGTGTGTTATTTAAAAACAATATGCAAGGGCGAATGCTCAAACATACGGAGCAACACTATAGAAGCAAATGCAAATGATGGTGTGGAAGTATTCTTAATTTCACGTCCGTCGCTGGGTGCATTATCCACAGTTTGTGGTTAGTGCAGAGCCATTTCTCCTGCAGATGACTATTCAGCGTCAAAACGACAATTTACATGAAGACGAATCATTTGCATGGGTCTAGCTCTGACCTTGATCTACTTCGAAACCAGCAGAAATTACGGGTTTCCTTGAAAGATGGCCTTCACCAGGCCTGATCCTTTTTGTGGCTCTGAGCCAACACAGGAAGAAGAAAACCACTGATATGGCATGAGTGCTGTGTCACCTTCCTGCTCCTACCTCAAGTCCCCATGCTTATGTCACCCCACCACCCCCGACCCTTCATCACCTTCCCCACTGTTACGGTTCAGCGATTATTTAATTTCTTGTATTGTTTGAGTTTGATGGCTATGTTGAGGTTTAGGCGGGAGCATGCTTCAACTCCGTGGTTTGAGACTGGCTTGAACCGGTTGTTCACTGAATTAAAGGTGATGCAATCGTGAGTTGATTGGTTGAGGTTGGTGGCACATGAGCTGTGGGTGACTCTTCAGTCTGAAAGCGCTGGAAAATTTAGTTCAGTTGACTCAAGGAATATCAACGAGAGCAGACGTATTTCGAGCAGCTCCATGTTGATGGGACAACACGTTAAGAAAAGTCTTCCAATCTTCCCCCTAGCCCTATAAAAGAAGTGCTAGAGAAGACCATTGTTTCTCGATTTGAAGAATTCCCACTCCACCAAGACTCTGAATCAAGTTTTTCGCCTGAAGAGTTCATCGTGTATGCAGTTGGAAATTTCGTGTTTGTGTGGGCATGTGTGTGAGCCCGTCATGTCTATGGCCTTTTTCCTCTCGTCTCAAGGGAGAGCCTTGAGAGAGAGTGTGCTTGTGAATGCCCATTCCTAAGTGGATATCGTTTTTGGGCAGGCGCTTCGTTGATGGAGGTCTGAGAACGGTTTTCGCCCATCTATTTGAACTTGTGAGTAACTTTGTGTCGTAGTTTGGTTTCGGGTCAGTGGCATAACCCGCTGCCTTTTCAGTCACAGAGAGTAGACTGACAGAATTGATTTAAAAAAAATTCTTATTACATTGACTGTGATTCTGCCATTAGTGAGTTTTATTAAATTACATCATTTTGAATGAAAATTGAGGTTGTGTTATAAGTGTGGGTTGAGACAGAGAGGGAATGAATTATTGCCCCCTTCCACTAGCAAAACCCATGGACTTGGGAGCCGAAAGATTCACTGTTTGAAAAGTCTGTGTGAGTGTGGAGGGAGGTGATACCCACCTACATCTACCCCCCTACCCCCATCCCCCCCTTCCTCTTAATGCCACAAAGCTTCTATATTCCTCACCTTCCACCTTCACTCACCCCCATTGTTTTCCGCTGTTGGCTAAACAACGTCCCATTCCAGGCTGATCAAGATGAGACCGCGAGAATGTGGAGCACCGGAGTCCGCTTTGCAAATGGATTTATAGAGCTAGCATTATTTGGCTGTGTTCGGCTCCCGACGTCAACCTCGCTTGCTTTTGTATGGACTAAGGCACATACAATTCTGGTTAAGGTAACACCAAGGAGTACTCTATCATAGGAGATGCACCACAGATTTCCAGCCTCTGCTAGCAAAGGCCAGTCTTATCACTGGTACTACTTGTCTCGCGGCGACTGACCTGCGGATGAATCTTTGCGTAGTTGAAATCAGTATTTTCGATATTGATATGAAGTTTAAAGACCATTAAAACATGATTTTGAAACACGTTTTATTATAATTTGTCACCTGTTTTGTTGATTTGATGATTTTGTTCGTTTAAAACGTGCACTCTGTTATGTAGCGCATGTATCAGGAACCGGAAGTAAGCATTATTGTTGATGGCTGAAGTTTGAATTGACTTGTTTAGATATTGCTTTCTGTGGACTTATGGATACTTAAACAGCGTTTTTTTCGATGTTTTGATTCTGGGATGTTTGCTACAGATCTTATGTATGTTGTATGGCTAGAAAATGGTGAATAAGTAGGGTGTAACGGGAACTACAACAAGTGCCGTGATGCCGCCGAGAGAGACTTGGATTACTGTACTGCCTCCACGTAAATATTTTGTGTGTGTGTGTGTGTGTGTGAGAGAGAGAGAGAGAGAGAGAGAGAGAGAGAGAGAGAGAGAGAGAGAGAGAGACGAACGACCGAAGGGAGAGGATTGGGAGAGAGGAGGAGGAGAGAGAGAGAGAGAGAGAGAGAGAGAGAGAGAGAGAGGGAGAGAGAGACGAACGACTGAAGGGAGAGGATTGGGAGAGAGGAGAAAGAGAGAGAGAGAGAGAGAGAGAGAGAGAGAGAGAGAGAGAGAGGGAGAGAGAGAGACGAACGACCGAAGGGAGAGGATTGGGAGAGAGGAGAGGAGAGGAGAGGAGGAGGAGGAGGAGGAGAGAGAGAGAGAGAGAGAGAGAGAGAGAGAGAGAGAGAGAGAGACGAACGACCGAAGGGAGAGGATTGGGAGAGAGGAGAGAGAGAGAGAGAGAGAGAGAGAGAGAGAGAGAGAGAGAGAGAGAGAGATGGTGTTAAGTTGGTTGCGTCAAGTAGTGATGGTGTTAGACCTAAAGGAGCTTAACACAATAATTGTTTTCCCAATAAAAGGTTCACAGTCTAATTTCCAGACACTCCATCCAACTGATTCGTATGGAAATCAGAATTTTGTTTTAACCAAAGATCTAGTTGTGACTATTGAATTCGCCCATAAAACAATGCAAGTAAAAGTAATAGCTCTAA
>JAWQFJ010024388.1:12500-86235 GCA_034096865.1 Theodoxus fluviatilis | reverse complement strand
TTCATTTTCTCAGGGGGGGAAAAAGACCGGCTGCTGGCTGATTTTTCACTGAATGGTCAGTCACTGCAAAGAAAGTCAAGCCTCATAGGACCTTGCACTGATCTCAAATTGCAAACTTGCCGTAGAAGGTTCCTGCCACATCACGACAAACACTCGAAGCCTGTTTCCAGTTCTCCATACAAGAGGTCATTTGAGATTATCTCATCTTTTATTTTGTGGACGCGCCCCAGCCAGCGAAGTCCGCGCTACGGAGGGTGTACATGCTTGGAAAGTTGCCCGGGAAAGAACCTCAGAGTTGTATAACACGATTATCTGTTACAGCTGGGAGCTGGTCGTCCACAGCTACGATACAAGGACGCCTGCAAACGGAATCTCAACGCGCTTGACATCAGTGTGTCAACCTGGGAGAACGTTGCAAGGGATCGAAACAGGTGGTGCGGTGGGATTCAGAGGAGAGTGTGGGAAGGAGAGAGGAAACTCCGGAGGCTAGAATAAGAGAAGCGCATCCGTCGGTAAAACAGGCTGTGCCAGACAAGCAATTTCAGATGCGACCGCCGTGACAAGGACTGACACTCCAGCATCGGCCAACACAGCCACAGCAGAGTCTGCAATCGGACGTTTTAGCACAGGGCCGCCATTCATGGTCGAGCACGACTGGTGGAGGCCTAGTACTTCTACACCCGGAGCCGCTCGATGCCTTTCGCATCAGCTGAACTTTGTTGGCCTGCTGCAGTGGTTTGGATGTTTTCATCGGCGTTTGTTGCAAATATCTTGCCCTACAAAACGAGTTCAAAAGAGTGTAGGTTACGGTTGTAAATAGAGCCAGCCATTACCTGATTACAAGTGAGCTCCCTGGCGCAACGTTTACTGCAGCATAAGGGTTTCCGATGCGGTCTTCACTAATTGGAACATTCATGAGGCTTTGTGACGGTCAGATTCCTCGCGACACTCTGTCATCAAGTCAGCGTGTTGTAAGGCCGTGAAATGAGGCGAGGGCGAATCAGGTCGCGGTTAACTGACCTTGAAAGCAAGTCGTAGCCAACTCGTCACTGACGTAGAAAAAGGCCGCTGCGATTCGTCCATCAAAATTGCAAGGATGCATTCAGGAGGTAAAGAGGAAGCCTCCCATGACTAGACGATGTCAGTCATTTTGGATCGACCTTAGCTCCCTTTCACGCCTCACCCATCTCTGCTTGCATGTAGTGTGGGAGTTGAAGTCTCAGCGAAATGCATCTAACCTGGCTTGAGACATCATCTTTTAAGTGCCCACGCACTAACTGTTGAGAAGTTTATGGAAGCACATTATTCCTTGGTGACAGTGAAATGTGTTCTTAAAACAAAAAAGTTTAATTACTATGTAATTTTGATGTGATTGAAACTTCCTTGGCTACTTGGGGCCTCCCTGGCTCGGCTACCAGAAGAAACTCCGAAAGAGCAGCAGACAGGGGTTCCAGCTGATGACGTGAGCACTCAGCGGCTCCAGCCAGTTGTTGCTCTGAAATGTGTGTGCATATGTGCGTGTGTGTGTGTGTGTGTGTGTGTGTGTGTGTGTGTGTGTGTGTGTGTGTGTGTGTGTGTGTGTTTTGAGCGTCCCTTTTCTCAAACTTCCTCTTCAAATTTGATCTTCTCTTTCATACAGAAAGCTGCTGCTGACGTGTATGCATAACCCTGCCGGCGTAATGCTGTCTCGGCTGGAGGGAAAAAGAGGTAAAGACATCTAAAACCATTTGGCAAACTTCAGTCCTCAAGCAAATGTTTCAATGTACACATGGGAATGAGAAAAAGAAGTGTTTCCAAAAGCAGTTTCCATTACGATTTTTCCGTAAGTGGATCAAAGTCAATAACTTTTCTCTTTCATATTTGACTACGTAATTGCTCGACAAAGTTTTGCTTCTCTTGCAACCATCTAAACGGCGGTCAATCTGTCGCCATTCTTTTCCACATGTGCGATTTAAAACGTCTTCTTCAAACATCTACGTCGGCGTACAGATAAAGACTGTGATGTGGAGGGGGGCTTTCCAAATCCGTCTCGCTTTGTCGAAGAGCACCAGTAGAGGAAATTTCACTCACGTCACATGCCTCAAAGCTTCTTCGCACGTTTGTCCTAGCTGACGCTTTGAAAGCACAAGTGCAAACACAAATCTTAAAAATAAAACTCCGGGTTTTTCAAGCTCACATTTGTGATCTGAGTTCTCAAGTCAAAGAGGGGAGAGAGTGGGCAAGCTCGGGGTAAAGGGACGATTTAGCCCTCGTCGACATTGCAATGAAAGAGCAATATTGAGCCATCGGGGAAAGGGGAAAGAGGCCAATATTGGGGGAAAGGAGGTCGAGTTTTGCCGTAGGGGTGGGAGGAAGTTGACGAAGTGTTTCTGAGGAAAAATAGCTCGAAATAAATCGCGTGAAAACATCCAGTTTTCGCGTGTGCAACTCTACATTTGTTAATGTCCCAATGAAATTCAGGTGACCGTCTGTTCGTGATGATGAATGGAAAAAAACTAGGGTCTGGATTTTGAACAGAGAGACAATCACAGACAGGCGAAGAAGCACGCACATACTCACGCAGAGAGAGAGAGAGAGAGAGAGAGAGAGAGAGTGAGAGAGAGAGGGAGAACGAACAAACATGAACAAACGAGTTTAATGTCTCCAGCCTATTACAAGTTACAAGGGAGAGAGAGTGGGAGGGGGGCCTACAGAGAGAGAGAGAGAGAGGGGGGGGGGGGGGAGAGGGACACATAGAAAGAGAGAGACAGGGACACATAGAGAGAGACAAGGACACATAGAGAGAGACAAGGACACATAGAGAGACAGAGGGACACACACAGAGAGGGAGAGAGAGAGAGAGAGAGAGAGAGAGAGAGAGAGAGAGAGGGAGGGAGGGAAGGGAGGGAGGAGGGAGGGAGGGAGGGAGTGAGGGAGGAGGGATGGAGGAGGGAGGGAGGGTGAGAGGGAGGGAGGGAGGGAGGGAGGGAGGGAGGGAGGGAGGGAGGGAGGGAGATAAGGAAAGAGACAGACAGACACACAGACAGACAGACACACAGACAGGCAGACAGACAGACAGACAGACAGACAGACAGACAGACAGACAGACAGACAGACAGAAATACAGACAGACAGAGAGGCAGGCAAGCAGGAAGGCAGGCATGCATGCAGGCAGGCAGGCAGGCAGGCAGGCAGGCAGACAGACAGACAAATAGAGACAGACATTCAGAGAGAGAGTGAGAGAGAGAGAGAGAGAGAGAGAGAGAGAGCAACATAGAGAGAGAGAGCGACAGAGAGAGACAGAGCGACAGAGTGAGAGGAAGAGAGAGAGAGAGAAAGAGAGAGAGAGAGCGACAGAGAGAGACAGAGCGACAGAGAGAGACAGACAGAGAGAGACAGAGACGTGACAGAGAGAGGCAGAGAAAGAGAGAGACAGACAGACAGACAGACAGAGACAGACAGACAGACAGTGACAGAGAGAGAGAGACAAAGATAGTCAGGCAGATTGAGAGAGAGAGCGAGAGAGAGAGAGAGATAGAGAGTGACGGACAGACATAGAGAGACAGACAGGCAGACTAACAGACAAACAGAGAGAGAGAGAGAGAGAGTGAAAGAGAGAGAGACGGACAAACAGATAGACAAACAGACATAGACAGACATAGACAGACATAGACAGACAGACAGACAGACAGAGGCAGGCAGAGGCAGGCAGAGGAAGGCAGGCAGGCAGGCAGGCAGCCAACTAACCAACCAGCCAGCCAGACAACCAGCCAGCCAGCCAGCCAGCCAGACAAAGCGAGGTATATACAAACACACACACGCAGACAAAAATAGATACCCTTGTTGATTTGGGGTTAGAAAAGACCAAGCGCGTCTCCCTACATGATTCGAACAAGGCGAATTATGAGGAAAATCAATACTTTGTTTGCTCTTACTCTTACCAGCTTTGGTAAGCTGTGCAGTCACTGACCTTAGATAGCCTACAGAGTCTGATAGCCATGCTACTTCAATTTTTCATTCATTCGTTCGTTCGTTCGTTAATTCATTCATTCGTTATACCCACTTTCAGCATATATTTTGGGTGGCGATGTGCGGTTCATAATGAACTGTGTCAGCTTTGGCCAGAGCCAGTAGTCTTCTTTCTTGATAACGCAAACCATCCAGATGTCAAGATGCATTTTGTCTGACCCTTCGAGAACAGTGGTTGACTAAACCGTTTCTACCAAGCAAAATATGTCCTCAGACTTCATTTTCTTTAACCTCTTCGTCATGCCAGCACTGATGGCAGCTTTGGCCCAGGATTCACAGATTTCTGCGCCATTTCCGTGCAGTGTACCTTTCAAGATGATAAAGTTTGAATCAAAGTTTGTCCGATTTTTTCGCCCACTTTACAGATCATCATTACCAAGGCTCAACAAGGACAAAGTCACATTTCCGCCCACGTAAGGAACACGCTACGATGAATAGCTCACGCAAACAGAGGATTTCTAAATTTACTTTCGTTCCAAATTCTTTTCTTTAAGTATTTCAATCGTGAAAATGTCCCGTCCCGTCATGAGATTGCGTGTGGAACAAACTGGAGGCACAGGCATTTCGAGGCAAAAAAGAATGCTTTCGCTGCAGCTAAAGCCGAACAAAGGATGTACGTATCTTAAAACTTTCTTTTTTCTAAAGAGCTACGTGACTAGTTAAAGCAAAGATTTTCCTTCTTTCAAACGCAATGGGCACAGTATGACGGAGAATTCTTTTCACACCAAGCAGTCCGCCAACCTGATTGAGGCAGTTCTAACAAGTTATGTTCTCCTTTCTGAACAATTCTGTTTGATGAAAAAACTAAGATTCGTATCACAGTCATCATCGTCATACTGATCGTCATGATAATCATTATCATTATCGTCATCGTCGTCATCATCATCATCATCTTCTCCTCCTCCTCCTCCTCCTCCTCCTCCTCCTCCTCCTCCTCCTCCTCCTCCTCCTCCTCCTCCTCCTCCTCCTCCCCCTCCTCCTCCTCCTCCTCCTCCTCCTCCTCCTCCAATTTTTTCTTCTTCTTCTTCCTATTCTTCTTCTTCTTCTTCTTCTTATTATTATTATTATTATTATTATTATTATTATTATTATTATTATTATTATTATTATTATTATTATTATTCAACAACAACAACATCGATGATGTCGTCGTCCTCATTATCATCTTCGTGGTCGTCGTCCTCCTCGTTGTCGTAGTCGTCGTCATCGTCGTCCTCATCATCAGTTTGTTTTAAATCCCGGTGAAGGAGCGGGGGGGTAGGGGAGGGGCGGGCGGGGGGGGGGGGGGTTGCGCTGGGGTGGGGGTGCGAGGATCGGGTTTGAGCGGCAGTGTTTGAAATGTATTCTTTCACTATTCGGAATGAACGGATTGATGTAAGACAGACACCTAAAAAAGGTTCTTACCCTACGAGAGACAGACAGTAGAACCTACTGTGATGCCTTCCTAATCAGCTGGAAGCAATTGTCATGGGCTAAATTAACCATGAAGTCTTTGTCTCCTTGAATCAAACAAAGGTACTCATCTAGGAACCCTCGACGAATGTTCATACCCTTCGTCAACGACAAAAGTTTGTCTGGTCAAAATGGATGATAGCTTTGGTGCGTCCCAAAAGAACGAAGACTACATAGCGAAAACAAAACCACTGGAACGTTAATCAAGTGGCTTTGATTGCCGGACTCAACAGCTTGAAAGTTTTTGACTGAAAAGTCCTCTCTTCCCATAAGATCTATCATCACTGGGATTTGGGGCCGAGTTAATGCTGCGTGTAACTTTCCCCAGGCTGAAGAGGCAAAGCACGCATGACATCGCGCCATTTTTCATTCAGAACAATCTTATCGCAAACAATATTCCACATGAGCGCACAGGAGATGCCCTCCCATACCAACACAACTTTCTCGAAGAATCAAGACGGTGACAAGTTGGGTCACTCTGACCCAAATGTAGGGGTCACTGCCTTCTTTTCATGCATCCCGTGTGAAGGTCATGATGACATGGTGGAGAAGATCGCTATGAATCAGTGTTGCTATCTGCTCCCATGAAGTTTTTACTGGGAACTGTATGATCCCTTGCACTCCCCTCCTCCTGGACAAAGGTCGGGAAGGGATGGCACATCACGTGTCCTGGACACAGTTCAGTGATGAAGTTTGGCCAGAAGCCATCAAGACGGTGAGGAATGGTTCCTCAGACGTCAGAGAGGTGGTGAGGGTAGCAAGATTGGATCGACCGCAGGCGATAAAGAATGCTGTTCCTTGAGTCATGATTTATTCATGAAAAGTTTACCCTGAAGTGAAAATGTGACTTGTGCATGTCAAAGAGTGCCCGACGCAATTCATGTGCAACAGCAAGCTATATCAGGCACCAAACGTTCACGTTGGAGCACAACATATGGCCTGAGATTCGTGCCCCCCTTATCAACTGGAACTTCTGGCTGCTGAGCATTCAGGTCCATCAGGACTTTCCAATAGCTCAGCCAGAGGCGTCCGCGGGCAGTCACAGCGGCTACCAGAAGGCACGGAGGTTGCGTCAGGTCATGAAGACCTGATGTCAAAACTTTATTTCCAGGGAAAGGCATCCTGAGAACCTGGATCAGGCAGCTTGAGAATTTGAGTAAACAACGTGGAAAAGAACGAACTAAGACTACCATTAACAACAATTAAAACCTCAACAAGGACAACGACGATCCTATAAAGAAAAACCCAGAGGAGTTGTCAAATTGTAATAAAACTACAATCGACAGTGTAATCACCTTCAACCCATTTTTTGTTCAGAACGGTCCACGAAGTTCTACTTTGCATCTCTTCAGTCCGTTATATTCATTATCAAGAAATAACACGAGTGTGTTTGTCTTTAAAACGAGACGCTCAAATGTCCCAAACTATTATTCCTCCCCTCATCATAAACG
This sequence comes from Theodoxus fluviatilis, assembly GCA_034096865.1. Lineage (NCBI taxonomy): Eukaryota > Metazoa > Mollusca > Gastropoda > Cycloneritida > Neritidae > Theodoxus > Theodoxus fluviatilis. Next base: position 79,324 of record JAWQFJ010024388.1, on the reverse strand, counting down.
ATCATTTCTAGCGCGCAAAAATAGTCCTGAATACCTTAAATAGTCCACGTATTTTCAGTTAAATTTCACACTTCTTTTTCAAAACGTACATATACAAGGAAGGTCATACATGTTCTCAAACGAAAAGAGAAGAAAATCTTATTGTACAAAATGATTCCTGATGGCACTTGGGTACTGCCAGGAGACAGCTGCAGGAGTGCAAGACTTGAATACTCAATGACCTCAGAATTTTATCTGATCAGGGAGATGCCTACACAACTCATGCTGATTCCAGGATGCATGAACAATTATCACATGTTCCAAATATTCTACCATTCTTGAACACGAAATATCACGTGAAGAAGAGTAATCATTGCCCACCAGTCAGAGATTTGGGGAAAAGTACTTCATAAGGCCGAATACACCTTACGTTCAGAGCCGCTCCATGTCCACTTCATCAGCTAGAAACAACCCCTGCCTGCGGGGCTTTCAGGGCCTGCTCCAGTACTTTAGTCAGGGGCAGTACCAAGCAGTCAGAGGCAACCAGAGGACATGTATATACATATATGCCCGGAGAAAGTAAGACTTATTTCACAATGATTACAAATACCGACTGAGGACAGGGCACTGCAGACTGAGATACTACATGCATCGAAAACTCCATATTTCCCCATCATCGACATGCTGTTGCGGAGAAGCAGAAGAGGATGTTCGGCATGTTTTCAAGGACTGAAAAAAATCACCACACATTATTAAGAGAAGAATTATGACCACAACCAAATAACTGGACTGCTGGACCAAATGCGCAGGAGAGCACACTTCGTTGCAGGAACTGGTCGCCAAGTGTGACGGTATTCCAGGAGAAGAAAAAGAAAAAGGAGATGAATATTATAGTAATTGTAAGAATTGCTGTAGTGATGGTGGTTGTGGTGGTTTGATGAGATCTAAAACCATCACATCTCGTATTTCTTTAATTTTGGCCTGAGGTTTCAGTACATGGCAGCAGGGCTGCTTGTTTTGGAGCAAACGAAATCAAGAAGGAGAATTTTCATCAGTATGAGCACCATAACTGACTTGCTTTCCCCTCCTTTTGCTTATGGATCCTGTTACGATTCAGACTTTATTCCATTTTTCTATATTGTTTGAGACGTTCGCCATGTCGATGTTTTGGCGGGAACAAGTTGAGCTTAACACTTTAAGACCGGTTTGGACCGGCTGTTTCCAAAATTATCAGTGATGCAACAATGATTTGATTGGTTAGGAATGGTGGCGCATGCGCTGTAACTTTTCAGTCGAAAAACGCCAGAAATATCTATTCAGTTGGCTCTAAGAATGTCATCGCGTGCAGACGTATTTCGAGCAGCTCCGTGTTAAGGTAGAACACGTTAAATTTCTAATCCTCCCCCGTCCATCTGAAAGGTTGTATTAAGAAGAACAGTGTCCTCCCTGAATGAAGAATCAGCTTTCTTGGATTATGACGCAGAGTTTCGTCGCATGGAGAATTTTCGCCGGTTGGTTCTGAGCGCTCGCTGAGTGTTCAAACCTGTGTCAGTATGGGTACATATGTGTGTGGGTAAACCCACAGGTGTCTATGTCCTTTCTATCCTCTCCTTTTGAGGTGTAGCCTTGAGAGAGAGAGAGAGAGTGTGTACTTGTGAATGCCCATTTCTGAGTGGACATCGTTTTTGGGCAGAAGTTTTCGTCGGTGGAAAATTTGAGAATCGTCGTCACCAATCTGATTGAACTTGTGAGTAATTGGGGGGTCAACTTTGGTTTCGGGTCAGTGAAATTAATCCTCTACTTTTCAGTCACAGAGAGTAGACTGACAGAGTTTATTAATATTTTCATTCATATTGCCTTGAATTTGATTTTACTCATGATTAAGTCTGATTAAAGAAAATCTTTGATGAACATTGTTTCATGTCATGCGAGAGTGAGACGAGAGTAAGTGAATTAATTATCCCCCCCCCCTCCACGAGTGATACCCCTAGACTCGAAAACAGAAAGAATTAGAGAATTGTGTGATTGATTGTGGAGGGAGGTAATAGATCCATATAGGGCCAATTCAAATATGACTAAGATCGTTGTACATGCGCGGTAATATAGATAAAACTGTACTTTTCAGTCACTGAAGAACATTTAGCAATATCCATTTTTCTTAGAAGGATTAGTCTTTTGTCCCACATTGGTAGACCATCAATCGGACGATGTCAATTATTGCGCTGTCTTCGTTCGGTAGCCAGGGTGTGGCTGACCAGTCCAAATCTGGAGGCACACACCCGGGGACATCTTGGGCAGGGGAATGGCGCAGCGGCTGGCGCAGAGGCAGAGGATTTCCTTCGCTCCCTGCCACTGGTGATGCTCTCCCGCCGACTTCTCTCGCGGGAAGTGAAGGCTCTCTGTGTTAAATCTCGCTTGCCCACTCTATCCTGTCTTCGTTCTACGTATAACCCATCTTATTCCCATTTTAATTCCGCATTTCCGCCTCATCTCGTACACGTGCGTCTTGGATGCAAACATGCTCTTCTCAATGAATTATATCACTTTTTGCCAGCACTGGCAACTTCCTCTTTCGATCACGCAAAACACCCCGAGGGGAACGGCCATTCATCGCATGAAGGAAAAAGAATGACTTTTCACTTGTGCCGATCGAAGAGGGAACTCAAAATCAGATCTCAATTTCACGGACAGGGTATTCTGTGGGGATAGAGCTCAAACACAACGGGGGATAAAACAAATCAATGTCGACTTTTCTCTTTCTTTGACAAAGAAAGACAAACAGCGCCGAAAACCAATGGTTCCATGGATTTCTTCGACTGTTGCTGCCTTTTCGTTTCTCATGCATTCCCTTACTGTCTGTCTTATGTGGTGTTGGCACACCCCTGTGCGTTGGGGGTAAGAGTAGACCCACTGCTTCTCCTTACACGATTCGTAAAAGGCAATTAACTATTGAGATCGCGAATTGACTGGCTCTCAATCTAAACAGCTCTAGTGATTTTAGCGATCATTGGCCTTGCATAACCTACAAAAGCTAATATGTCCTGAATCTCCATGTATCCATCCATCCCTCTAGACTCTAGACTCGATTGTCTGTAACTCTTGACAAGCAAATCAAGAGTTGAGAGAGAGAGAGAGAGAGAGAGAGAGACAGACAGACAGACAGACAGACAGACAGACAGACAGACAGACAGACAGACAGACAGACAGACAGACAGAGACAGAGACAGACACAGACAGACAGACATACAGACAGACAGACAGACAGGCACACAGACAGACACACAGACACACAGACACGCAGACAGACACACAGGCACACACAGACTAGACACACAGACAGACAGACAGGCACACAGACAGGCATTCAGGTATATAACTGTATCACTCCTTGCTTATCGAAATCTGAAACTGAAAACAAAATCAGCGGCAGTCAGTAACAAAGGCGCTACTTGTAGTGCTGCATCTCTGTATGAGATAAGACACCAACATCAGGTTCTATCGCTGTCAAACCTTTCTTCATCTCTCACGTCATCATCTGGCGACAGTGCAAACCCTCAGGGCGTGTTGACACCTCTGAAACTTATTGACTTCCAGCAAAGTCAGTGTTGATAATGGCATTCCCCTACAGTCCACACCGGGCCACAGTAAGTGACTGCATTCAGGTCCGCGATTTAGGTGCGCCTCACTGAGTGGACCAAGCTAGCCACCGTGATTGAGTTATGGTACAGGAACCTGGTCAGCAAGGAACATTTATTCCTTCGGCATTTCGTGGACATCTTTGGCAGTTCCTCCCTCCTTATCACCTTGACCCAACGTTCTCAGCCTCTGCAATTCATCGCTCCACGTGTCCTCGGGCTCTTGCAACTCGTTGCTTCTGCGAGACTAGCCAGCCATTTGGCCATGAGACAAGATAGATGCCTTCAGACGAAATTGGAGCGAATCAATTACTGGGACGGGGTCTGCGAAATGCGGTTCGATATTTCAACATGGTGCTCCAAGGGTAGTTACTCTCACTTAATAACTGTCGCATGGGACCCGCCCCTCGTGTGTAACGCTACAGGAAGTGTGGGAGCTGGAACTGTAGATGGTGGAGGCTGGCTCTTCCGCAGTCTGCTTCGTAGACTGCTGTTTTTTGCTAGAGCGGCATCGCAATATGAGAGAAGTTAACGGAAACGAGTGTGGAACGGACAGATAGGCAGACACACACTTGTATGTGTGCTCGCAAACAGACAGACAGACAGAGACACACACACACACACACACACACACAGACAGACACAGTCATGCAGACAGACAGAGCCACTCACACACACACACACACACACACACACACAGACACACAGACAGACACACAGACAGACACACAGACAGACACACAGGCAGACGGCGGGACGGACGAAGAGACGAGTGAACGGACACACGAACAAACACACAGACTGATACACGCATGCACAAATATACGCACACAACACACACACACACACACATACGCACACTCACGAACACACACGCACACGCGCACACACACACACACACACACATACAGAGGCACGCAGACAGACAAACATACACTCAAAGTCACACAATAGATGTACATACACTCAGTTCAGTTCAGTTCAGCTCAGTCTCTTAACCCTGAGATGGGTTGTTGAGGCACCACTGATGATTTTCGGACAATCTTCCTCCATCAATCTCTATCCTCTGTGGCTCGCTGTGAGTCAGCAAAGGTCAAGCCTGTCCACTCTTTCATGTTGTCTTCCCACCTCTTTCTCTGCCTGCCTCTCCTTCTCCCACCTGGTACGGTACCTTGCAGGATGGTCATGGCCAGCCCACTGCCTCTTGACACGTGACCGTACCACTTCAGCTTTCTGCTTTTCACGATTGAGAGCAGGTCTTCGTACTGTCTAAATGTTCTCCTGATCCTCATTCGTGACATGGTGTTTATATGAGATGTTCAGAATCTTGCGGTAGCATCTCATTTCCAGGGCTTGTATCCGTCTCTGTAGTTCAAATGTGAGTGTCCAGGACTCGCATGCATACAAGAATACGGAGACGGCCAGCGTGCGCATGAGCCTGATCTTCGACGCGAGAGTGATATTTCTGTCACGCCATAATGGCTTCAACTTTGCCAATGCTGCTGTTGTTTGTGCTATCCTGGACAGTATCTCTGGTTTGGACCCTTCATCAGTCACAATGGATCCCAGGTATTTGAAGTTGTTCACAGCTTCCACTTGTTGGCCCTTCACTTTGATTTCCATTTTGAAGCCCCGAGGGATGTTCGTCATCACCTTGGTCTTCTCGACGCTGATGTCCATGTCATATGCCTTTGAGGTCTTGTCCAGGTGCTTGACAAGACCAGTCCGCTCCTCTTCACTTCCTGCTAATCCATCAATGTCATCAGCAAAACGTAAGTTGGTGATACATACGGGGTCGGCTCTCTATTGCGGAGGGCCGCTATTGCGGAGGGCCGCTATTGCGGGATTTTTTTTTTAAACAAAAGTTCTTAGGCCATTTTGATTCTTTTGTCCTAAAACGCCTACAAACCCATACTATTTTTGTTACTTTTTTTTAACTTATAAATTTTTTCTTTTTTTTCTATTACGGGGGGCCGCTATTGCAGGATTTTTTTGGCCAAAAGTTCTTCAGGCCATTTTGATTCTTTTGTCCAAAAACGCATGAAAACCATAAAATAGTTGTTACTTTTTTTAACTTAGAATTTCTTGATCGGGTTTTACCGATAGCGCTCAGCCTAGGCCGCATCCGCCACCCCGCCTGACTGACTTACCCTGTCCGGGGAGTTTCACCTAAACCCGGACGCGTTACTTTTTGTCACGTTTGTGTCCAACATCAGCGTCGGGCCCTGGAGTTAGGGCGTAGGGACCACCCTTTGAGAGTCAAACGTGGGATGGAGTTTGAATATAAAGCTTCACCCGTTATTGATAAAACCCGAAAAACTTTGTAAGTTTTTTCCAAAAAAAGTAACAAATATGTTATGGTTTTTAGGCGTTTTAGGACAAAAGAATCAAAATGGCCTGAAGAACTTTTGACCAAAACAATCCCGCAATAGCGGCCCCCCGCAATAGAAAAAAAAACTAAGTTTCGAAAACAGAAGGAACAAAAATAGTATGGTTTGTTGGGCGTTTTAGGACAAAAGAATCAAAATGGTCTAAGAACTTTTGTTTTAAAAAAATCCCGCAATAGCAGCCCTCCGCAATAGCGGCGCCTACCCATACATACACTCACAGGCACACAGATCGGCAGGCAGACTCTCTCTCTCTCTCTCTCTCTCTCTCTCTCTCTCTCTCTTCTCTCTCACTCTCTCTCTCTCTCTCTCTCTCTCTCTCTTCTCTCTCTCTTTCCTTCTCTCATCCCCCATCTCTGTCTTTCTCTATATCTATCCATCTGCCTCTCTATCTCCCTTCCTCCCTCCCTCCCTCCCTCTCTCTCTCTCTCTCTCTCTCTCTCTCTCTCTCTCTCTCCCTCTTTCTCTCTCCCCCCCCCATTTCAGGCTTTCTTTATATCTATCCATCTCTCTCTCTCTCTCTCCCTCTCTCTCTCTCTTTCTCTCTCTCTCTCTCTGGAAGAGGAACTCAGGGACTAGGAAAGTGGGAAGGGGATCAGTGAGGCTCACACGTGTATGCATGCAACGGTAGGACACACAAAAACACGTGAGAGACAATATAATTCGTTGGTGTGTATTAAATGAGATTTTGTTACAGGAAAAGTTAACAGAAGAAATTGTCATTCTAGAAAAATTTAAACGGGTATGTAAATCTAGTGTCTGCTTTTGAAGTGACCAACAACCTTCTTCTTCTTAATGCCTTCACTGAAATGCTGTTGCCTCTCCATCACGCGATGGAGATTACCTCCTACTCAGATCGTCAGCGAGCCATCTTATGATGAGTCTCCATCTCACATCCACCCCCTTCAGCCCCCATCCGCCCACACCTCTCACTTCAATAACCTCCCACTCACCTTCTGGACGTTTCCTTCCATCAACGGTCCCAGCTTTCTCTCGTTATCTCGTGGCTTCATTCCAAGACAATTTTCTTCTCACCCTGAGAACCTCGCGTAAACAAAAGGGGCCCTTAGATTCCGTTCTCATCCACCCCATTTCCTTGCCCGGAAGTAAATACGCCTTCTCGTTATCTGTTTGATAATTTCCCTCGTAACTGAGTGATTAAGAAAAGTTAGTTTATGTTCTTGTTGTCTCTGACGTTTTTTATTTTCATTTTTTATGGTAAGCAAAACAAAAAGCACGAAAAAGGAGAAAAGTATGCGTGAAAGAGCGAAGTGGTATTCTAGTTCATTCTAGTCAACTAGAGACTTCGCCTACTGACTCGGGTTCACAAAATGATTCTAGTTTTGACGTATTCATTCCATTGCAAAAGTAAACTGCAGACGGAGCCGCTCGATGTCTCTCTCATCTTCTGGAGCCCCTGGTTGCTGGGATTTCGGGGCCTGCTCCAGTAGCTCAGCCAGGGGCGGCCCTTAGCAGCCAAAAAGCCTACCCGAGGGGGATTGGAACAAGGTCAGGTCATTCAGATTCAATCGTGCGGTCAAATTACCTTGGAAGATCGAGTCCATTCCACGCGCAGCGACAACCTGTCGTCTATTTCATCATTCTTATTAGATAGAGCTGAAGATATTTAACCATTTAGCTCCTGACAAACGAGAGTCAGGTCTTTAAAATTTCAAAGAAATTCAAGCAAACATCCACAAATAAAAAACGGGGGTATACGGCTGTACCAGGCGGTGCGGGGGTTAAGGGGTATAGCTCTGTTCTTGCAGCCCCCGGTGCAAAACAAAGCAGAAATTATTTCCTGCGTAGGAGAACGAAGTAGTGTTTTACGTGTTCATTGCATTGCATTAAAGTTTTGTGTGTTTATTGCATAACATTGCTCAGCATTGTGTTATGTTGTGTTGCGTTGTGTTGTGTTGTGTTGCGTTGTGTTGTGTTGTGTTGTGTTGTGTTGTGTTGTGTTGTGTTGTGTTGTGCTGTTGTGTTGTGTTGTGTTGTGTTGTGTTGTGTTGTGTTGGGTTGTTTTGTGTTGTTCACTTGTGTTGCGTTGTGTTGTACTGTCCTGTTGTGTAGTGTTGCGTTGTATAGTGTTGTGCTGTACTGATGTGTTGTACTGTTGCGTTAGTTGTGTTGTGCTGTGTTGTACTGTTGTATTGTGTTTGGCAGATTACGCGTTGTGTTATGATGTTACTTACTTACTTACTTAGGCCCATCGCTCCTCCTGGAGCATAGGCCATCGACGACAGTTCTCCAGCGGGCGCGGTCCCGGGCAGCTCTCTCAATCTGTGTCCAGGTGGTGCCACTCCTCTTCAGCTCTGTCTCAGTGTCTCGCCGCCAGGTGTTCCTGGGCCGTCCTCTTTTCCTCTTCCCCTGAGGGTTCCAAGTGAGGGATTGGCGGGTCACGCTGCTGGGTGGTTTCCGCAGCGTATGTCCAATCCAGCCCCACTTTCTCTTTCCTTTTTGGGTGTTGATGGGGTCCTGTTTGGCTCTCTCCCACAGATCCTCATTCCTGACACGATCAGGCCACATAATCCTGAAGATCCGTCTGAGACACCCGTTGATAAATGTCTGGATCTTGTGCAGCGTCCGCTTGGTCACCTCCATGGTATCGTACTGTAAAGGATTGTATTCCTGTGTTGTTGTATTGGAACCTGTTGTTTACTTACTCATCTTGTACGCTTTTACATGAGCGATCGTCAGCAAGTGTGCGCGTCTCTGCGTGAATGCATGCTACATGTATGTGCTCTTCCTTGAGAGGTCAAGGGAGTGTGTTCGTCCGAACGACTACAAGTGTATGATTTTGCTTGTTTGTATCTTTTCCTTGTGTATTTTATGTTGTCGTGTTTGGTTAAATATACAGGGAATTTTTTTCTTTTCTCGTAAACGCGCGTAGAGGTTTAATGTACCGGTAAGAGGCGCGCACATTTCGAAACGTTATTGTAACTGTGTCGTTCTGAGGTATGGTGTGATACGGTACGGTATGGTATGGAATGAAACGGTTTTGCGTTGTGTTTATTGGCTTTTTATTGCGTTGCACTGTATTGTGTGACTGTGTGTTGCTTTATATTGTTTAAAACAGTTCAGAATAATATCATATTGTTTTAACGGCTGCAAATGTTTTGTAAACTATTTTTCGGCGATTGGGATTACTCCGGTATAAAGATAATATTGGTTTGAAATCCTGCGAAGTTCCGTAATGAAGAAAACATATATGTTCGGCAAATATTTCTGAAACCTGTTGTAAACAATTCAAATATATACGTGTTTACAAATCTTGCACGTTTTGCCCCTCCCTCAAAGAAGACCACACTTCGTTAGAATTCATCTCTGGCTCAGATTCGCCTTTTTCTGATACAAGAAGTGTTCGAGGGGGAACAATCCCACAGCCATTTCAGGCGACTTTGCATGTCATGAATGATACATGAAGCAGCAATGGTCACCATTGGCAAATTGAACGCTTTACGAGAAGAACCTCTTGCTAATATAATCTCATGGTGGGGGAGCGCTGAGTTGATTTTTCTTTTTAATTAATAGATGAATGAAGAGATGTTTCTTCAGGGTCAGATATGGGTATGGCGACGAGTTTATTGCAACGCCTGGGTTGGACTTTACATCTTCTAAGGAGGTTTGAGCGCACAGAGGGTCCTAATGGCGTTATCTTGTCTCTGTGTCTCCTGGTAGCTCTTTGGCTCCTTGGGACCACCCCTGGCTGAGCTACTGACGTAGACCTGAATGCCCAACGGCTGTGGTTAAGAGCTGATGAAAGGAACATTGAGCGGCTCCGGCCGTATGTTGCATTCGAGTGGTTTCATTTTTTACAAACATAACGCTCAAACTTCTACGTTACAGATTTATCTATTGCATTTCATGTATCCCATCCACGATTTGCACAGCCACAACTACCCGTTGATCGTGATTTCTGGAAAAAAAAGGCAGTTAGATAATGAGTCAAACGTTTTCTTGCTCTCGGCAACAAAAGACGTTTACGAAAATGGCGTATTGCAGCAACCATTAATTTGGACACAGCTGCTCTCTGCTCTCAGGCTTCTGACATTTTGGTTAGGCTTTCAGTCTCCTCCTAGACTATGCCATCTGACAGCCATGTACATGTATAAGTAAAATTGTGTGAGTGTGTGTGTGTGTGAGTGTGTGTGTGTGTGTGTGTGTGTGTGTGTGTGTATGTGTGTTTGTGTGTGTGTGTGTGTGTGTGTGTGTGTGTGTACGTGCGCGCGTGCGTGCGTGTGCGTGTGTGTGTGTGAACCTTTGCACGACTGTACTTATATATGTTCTCATGCGTACATTTACTGTTATAAAAATCTTAGGCAGGAGTCAAAGGAATATGGGAAATGTTCTGCAGTAGTCGTAGCTTTAGGCAGTCTTGACTCGTGAGAGCGTGTTGGTGTGACCTGGGTCATTACATGAGAGCAGCGTCTGGTGTGATTGTTTATCCCGATGCACAAGTTGCAGTCCTTCTATAGAATGGAGATATGGTTGGAGGGATGGATGATGGATGGATGGATAGGTGTGTGGGTGGATGGATGGGTGGTTGGATGGGTGGGTGGAAGGATGGATGGATGGATGGATGGATGGATGGATGGATGGATGGATGGATGGATGGATGGATGGATGGATGGATGGATGGATGGATGGATGGATGGATGGATGGATGGATGGATCGATGGATCGATGGATGGATCGATGGATCGATTGATGGATCGATCGATGGAGGGGTTGATAGAAGGACACAATTGTACGGCCTATCAGTCTTTATAAGTTAGTTGAGGCCGCTGATCACGAAAAAGCATTACAGTATGTTAGAATAAAAGCAAATCAAGTCATGATTTTCCTAGCTATTTGTCTTTTAAGAATCGCGTAGAGAGACTCGGCTTGTTCATTCCTACCTCTAGCACATTCGAGTCCACTAGAGACTTCGCGTGCCGGCGAAAGAGTCTCTAGCACAGTTCATATCACGTGATGGAAGGATTCCGTCCGAATATTCAAATGGAGGTCACACGAGAGGCTTGTGAGATAGCCTTCTGCTCCCTGACATACGCCGTTAAAGTAGTTCTGAGACTATTTCGCATAAAACTAATAAATTCCTCTTGTTGAGGCAATAAACAAGCGTTTATTCGATAAAAGAACATGCTTGTGTTGAAATGGAAACAAGTTTTGACATCTGAATGATTTCTGTTTAAAAAAGGGGGGAAGAGGAGTATGCAGAGCGAACAATTTTTGGCGCAGTGCTGTAATGCGAAGAGTCAAGTCTATTACACATTCTTTGCAAACTGCACCAGAGTCACTACTGACTTGAGTTCACAGAATGCCCCTAACCCACAAGGAGAACATTACAATAACAACTACTGAGCACTCTCAGAGCGCAAACCTTCGTCAAGGAAGCCAACAGTTCTATTCTGTGGCCTGTGTAAGTAATAGAGGCAGCATGTTCTGCTAACCAGATCCGACTCCACGAAGTTTGGTTTATTTTATTGGCTAAAGAGCGATATCTGAGCGCGGAACTCATACGCCCGCTTCATCAATAGTTTGACGTCATCAACTTCGTGAGACCCAATAAAATATATGTGGTTCCAATTCCCAAACTACATAACACATAACATTATATTTTTGCTTGTAATTCCCGAACGAGATAATAGATAACCTCCGAATTAAACGGCTTCTTCCTTGGATTAAAGCTGATCTTCTACTGAATTTCATAAGGATACGTTTAGAACTTTTGGAGTTAATTTGCTATATAACTAATCAACTAACGAACCGAGGGTAGAACATAACCTCCATGGCGGAGGTAGCAATACAAGACAAGTCAATTCAATACAGTGCAGTGTGATCTAGTACAGTGCAATACAATGCAATGCAATACATCACAGCGGTGCTTTATTCTTCCTAAAAAGAAAAATAATATGATGATCATTTTAAATATAAAAATTCAAAAAAGGTCTACAAATCAAATAGTATGTACGGATTCTTATTAACATGAACACAAAACAAGACACTTTCCAGACAACAAATAGTAAATGCAGGCGACCACGATTATATAATCAGAGATCTGTTTCATTCTGGGGGGTCAGTGCATCCGAATTAATTAGTTTTTTCATCTTTCGCAGTTAATACTCCTATCTACTGCTTCCTCTTCTGAGCCTAAAGTAGAACTCATGGGAAGTCTTGTGAAATACCATGGTCTATGTTAATTTTTTATCCCTGTATATCAGCCGAAAGTTGTATAGTGGCTGCTTAATAAAACAGCCTCCTATGCAGATAAAGGGGGAGCGCCGAAAAGAAGAGAGGCAGCACTTCGTTTTTGGCGTTCTCCTCCCTTTTGCTTGCTGACATGCCTTATCGATGGAAGATTTGACTTCCCGTCTCACTTTAGCCCGTTCCCTAGCGCCCTCCCCAAAACTGTTAGAACTCATGCCCATAGACATTATTCACGCAGCGGCCATTTTGAAATCGAAAACGAGACTAAGTCCGCAAATTTAATGGCGTCCAGCGTCTATGGCGAAACCGAAGGCTTCATCATCACATAGACACTGCTGTGTTCCTTATTGCGAGAACGATGATCGATATGACGAGAACTCCAGACTGTCCTTTTTCAAATTCCCCACAGACAAGAAGCAGAAGAAACTATGGATCTGGAAGATTCGGCGTGATCCTGGCAAAAAATTCAAGGCAACAAGAGCTTAGATTTAGGTCTTGTAAAAGCAAAAAAAAAGTTAAATCATCTAACCAGAACATTCAAGATCCTCATAAAAACACCATATTTGTCATATCTTTTCATCAACTCAACTACACTTCTTACGAAATAAAGCCATTTCTACAACTTGAGATACGAATAAAAGCGACAAGGCTTCAGATAGTGCCTCACGAGGAGCGCACATGTTTGTGATGTAAAACGTGACCTTCATTACAGTACATGTATTACACTACGAGTGATCTTATCCGATACCAGTTGATGTTTTACCCCTCTGCTAAGATTATAATACAACCTTAGGAATATGTGTTGGACCTTTTACTGGTGAAGGTATTTCATAGCATCAGACAATACTAGCATTGTACACGATGTCAACAGCAGGCAGGTTCGAGGACAACAATGTATTTATAATCTATCCTGGTGCCGCTGAGGTCCGCGCGTCAGCTATAAATAGAAGTGCGCGAAGCTTGGATTTGTAAAATGTATTTCACGACCTATTGACGCAATCAACATACAGCTTTGATAAATTAAGACAGCCCATGGTTATATTAGCGTTATAAATTAACATATAGGCTTACTGACCTTATTTCAAGAAACACCATTCATAATGATCAACACTACGAACCAAGCAGACGAACACGATCGAACCGTAGCCACTACGCCAGCAGACGATCGAGATAACTAAATGTTTCATGTAAAACTCGAATGAGTTGTATTATAATCTTAGCAGAGGGGTAAAACATCAACTGGTATCGGATAAGATCACTCGTAGTGTAATACTGTAATGAAGGTCACGTTTTACATCACAAACATGTGCGCTCCTCGTGAGGCACTATCTGAAGCCTTGTCGCTTTTATTCGTATCTCAAGTTGTAGAAATGACTTTATTTCGTAAGAAGTGTAGTTGAGTTGATGAAAAGATATGACAAATATGGTGTTTTTATGAGGATCTTGAATGTTCTCGTTAGATGATTTAACCTTTTTTTTGCTTTTACAAGACCTAAATCTAAGCTCAATTGTTGCCTTCATTTTTTGCCAGGATCACGCCGAATCTTCCAGATCCATAGTTTCTTCTGCTTCTTGTCTGTGGGGAATTTGAAAAAGGACAGTCTGGAGTTCTCGTCATATCGATCATCGTTCTCGCAATAAGGACCACAGCAGTGTCTATGTGATGATGAAGCCTTCGGTTTCGCCATAGACGCTGGACGCCATTAAATTTGCGGACTTAGTCTCGTTTTCGATTTCAAAATGGCCGCTGCGTGAATAACGTCTATGCCTTCATGTCTCGTTTGCAGACAACCTTGCGCCCGTGGGCTGGAAATCTCACTTGTCTAACCCCCTCTGGGTTTGGGGGTAAGAATAGTCACCCCCGCCTCTCCTATGCTATTCCTCAAACGCGAATGACTAGGAAAAGCTACTATTGACTTGCACTAACCAGCTCTAGTGAGCTTCATGATCAATGGCTTTACACAGTCCACTAAGGCTGATAGGCCATAAAACTTTGTTCATCTCTCTCTCTCTCTCTCTCTCTCTCTCTCTCTCTCTCTCTCTCTCTCAAAAGAAAGAACAATTTCAGAGAATGCAACGACCTCTAATTGATAACTTGCATGTATCATCTGCATTCTGGCCTTTGGTACGATCTGCTTCAAGGGCAAGAATTAAGCAGCACGTGCGCCCCATGGGATTTCTTAGTCGTGAGGTGAACATCTGCCAACCATTCCCTACTTAAACCGTCACCCGCCAGCCTCTCTCACACTTGGCCTGAAGAAGAAATTTATTCCGAAAGCTCGCCACGCCGCCAAGATAAGACACCATGCGTTTACCTGCCAGCTGGGGCGGAACCTTACCGCTGCCACAGAGACGGAGCTGCCACGTCTTGTGACGCTTCCATCTCCATCCCGGGGCGGGAGGCTCTACACCCATCGATATACGCTTGCCTGTAAACGGCCCTTTTCAGGGCCATCTTGGCTCAAGAAAGAATACCATTGTCGATTACAAGTATGGGAATAGACTCCAACCCAGTAACTACAGGGGTATATCTTTGTTGTGTACAATGAGTAAGATTTTAATGTCTGTCCTCACAAACCGGCTAAGAAACGGCTGAATGGGAAAATAAGTTTTGTCTGGAACAAGCAGGTTTTCGATCAGACCACTCCACTATTGACCATGTGTTTACTCTTTAATCCATTGTGCTGAGACATGTGTTTTGCGGTCGTGGTAAACTGTATGCTGCATGTGTTGATTATCAGAAAGCATTTGATTCTGTTGACAGGGAATGTCTATGCTCTGTTTTGAAAAAAATTGGTATTTCGACAAGATTCTTGAAAATTATCAAAACTGTATACTCCCAAGCTCAAGCATGCGTACGCTGGGATGACATATTTTAAGGCATCTTTGATTGTTCTATGGTTGTGAGGCAGGGTGCTGTCGAGTCCCTCATAATTTTTTGTTTGTATATGACGTATGTTGCAGATTACGTATGCAGGTATGGAAGGCATGGGGTACAACTCTTACCCGGTACAATGAAAAAAAAATTCTCATGTTTGCTGATGATGTAATTTTGTTGTCAACCATACCCGTAGGATTACAATATCAATTAGATTTAAGAAAAACTGGGACTCACTGTAAATAAACAAAAAACCAAAGTAATGGTTTTTAGACTAGGCGGATTCCTGTCCCGAGGAGAGAAATGGACGATTGTCGACCTAGATTTAGAAGTAGTGAATAGTTATAGATATGTAGGATTCCTTTTTACAACAAAGTTGACCATCACTGCAACACTTGAATGCCAAGTAACAAAAGCCAAACAAAAGAGTGTACAATTATAAAGAACTATGTGGAATCTACATACTATGAACACATCTGTATATTTTAGAGTTTTTGATGCACAGATCCTGCCATCTATATTGTATGGATCAGAAATCTGGAGATTGACTCGTAGGCATACGATAGAAACGGCACACCTATTTGCTTGCAAACGATTTCTCAATGTAGACATAAAGTCGACAAATACTATGTGCTATATAGAACTGGGAAGGTACCTCCTCTACATCGGTGCACTCATCAAGGCTGTGAAGTATTGGCTAAAGATATGCAGAATGGATGAAAATAGACTTCCAAAGCAAGCTTACCTTATGGTGGTAAATATCAAAGTCCCAGAAGAGTATGACTGGGTGAGACTGGTGGAAAAATGTCTGTCACAGCTGGGATGTAGGTAGGTATGTTTGAGAAAATTTTGGTACTAATAATGTCAACGGTTTCATTCAAAACCTGAAGCAAAGGTTTCAAGACAGTTTTCGCCAGGAATGGATAGCCAATATTAATTACAGCCAAAGATTTGTTCTGTATAGGTCGGGCAAAAACACCTGTCAGTGTCTGAAGACTGTTTTATACGATTCAGACTTGGTAACGAGATAAAAAGCAATGTACGATCCAAACCAGAGCCAAATGGAAATAAAATATGTCCTTTTTGCGATGATAATGAAAATGAAACCCACTTTATGTTATGCTGTCCTATGTATTCTGATACAAGAAATAAATATTTAGCAAACTATTTGCAAAAAATTAGGAATAATGACATATCTTACCGGATAAACGGAAACGAGGTGCAAAAGACACGCGAGGTTGCTATGTTTGTCTATAATAGCCTAAAACGTCGCAGAGAATTTGTTTTAACAAACTGCACATAAACTCTCCCTATAACTATAAGTAAACCAACACTTCCATCTGTCTAGCATGACGGGCTAAACCAAGCACTGCCCATACTATTTCAGTATATGTATATATTCAGTCTCAGGTATACATGTATGATAATCCTCCTGTGATCTGTTTGACTGTTTCTTGAAACACTGAATCTGCGATTCACTTTAAATTTTTAATTTATCTAGTTTGAGGCACAGACGTACGTTATTCAAGGAACATACCAAACAAGTTTGTGTACATGACTACTGTAAAATCTGAGATGTTTTATCACCTCCTGTAAATGTATCTACGGATGTTTTTAACACATGTCAATTTCAATTATTCTACACACATATTGTTGTAACAATGGTAGGTCGTCGGCAGCAATAAAGAATCTCTCTCTCTCTCTCTCTCTCTCTCTCTCTCTCTCTCTCTCTCTCTCTCTATTTCAAAGTCATATACCATTCTCGACACGTCCATTCCAACAATACATACATATGTACAATCCACTTCAGAATACGTGGCCCTGCATGTGAAAAGCAGGCATAACAAACACACACACACCCCTAAAAAAGGATAATTTCGTGTGTGTGTGTGTGTGTGTGTGTGTGTGTGTGTGTGTTTGTGTGTGTGTGTGTGTGTGTGTGTGTGAAGGTGAATGTTTCTTCTGTGTTTTTAACATGAGATTATTCAAAATGTCATGAACAACATGCCAAACACACACACACACACACACACACACATACGCACACACACACATACTCACACATACAAACACACACACACACACACACACACACACACACACACACACACACACACACACACACACACACGCACACACACACGAATCTTTTGACGCACAGAATTTTCATTATTTGAGATATAGCTTGATCTCAAAATGCATGGTCAGGCACTCGTTGACCTAATTTGCCAGTTGATCCAAAAAGCGCCGAGCGAGTTCGACCGGTTTTTTCCATGTGGGGTCACATACTCCAGACCCACGTGACTTCGTAGTAGTGCCTCTGTTGTCCCCAGTACTCGCGTACCCACAGGCGGAAGTGTATGTGTGTGTGCGCGCGCGCGCGCGCGTGTGTGTGTGTGACAGACAGGCAGAAAGGCAGACAGGCAGACAGACAGACAGACAGACAGACAGACAGACAGGCAAGCAGGTAAGCAGGCAGGCAGGTTGGCACGTTGACAGACAGACAGACAAGCAGGGAGGCAGTCAGACATCAGAGCAGGAAAACAGTGCCTGGCCCGCCCCGCCTTTCTAGTATTGACAGAGGCGAGGAAGGAGGCATGGAAGAGGCAGCGCAGCCTCCTGTAGCAGGCCATTGCAAACATGAAATCGCACGCACACATTAATCTGGTTATTTGGGGCTGGCGCGAGCAGGCCGCCTCCGAAGCGGGAAGCTATGTGCTACGCGTGCCCGCCTATCTTTCCCTCTCTCTCGGCACGCATCCCTTTGATCTCAGAAATTGATGCCAAATGTGCCAATGCTGCCTTCTTTTTTCTCCAATCTTATTAAGATGAGCTGCCTGGCTGGAGCGCCCAGCTGGGAAAGAGAATTGCCTACGGTCTTGCAGTTGCATCCCTCGGGAATAGGTATGGTGGTTAGTAGAAAGGACGCAGGAGTGGTGGTGGGTGGGATGAGTGAGAGAGAGGGAGAGAGAGAGAGAGAGAGAGAGAGAGAGAGAGAGAGAGAGAGAGAGAGAGAGAGAGACAGAGACAGAGACAGAGACAGAGACAGAGAGAGACAGAGACAGAGAGAGCGAGGGACAGAGAGAGAGAGAGCGAGGGGCACACACACACACACACAGAGAGAGAGAGAGAGAGAGAGAGAGAGAGAGAGAGAGAGAGAGAGAGAGAGAGAGAGAGAGAAAGAGAGAGAGAGAGAGAGAGAGAGAGAGAGAGAGAAAGGCATGGAGTCACAGGCAACACACATGCAAAGAAATGTGTGGGAAGGCATGCTGACAGACTGACAGACAGACGGACGGACGGACTGACAAGCACTTGGACGTACGAACAGACACGTACACATTCACACACATACATACACACACACACGCACACACAGCGCACACACACGCGCGCGCGCCCACTCACTCGCACTCATGCAGAACACACACATACAAAAGCAGACAGGACGGGAGGCCAACACACACACACGCGCGCGCGCACACGCACACACACATACACACCACACACACACACACACACACACACACACACACGCGCGCGCGTCAATCTCTAAACTTGCTTAAAGGTTGGAGCCTAATAAAAGGTTCCAGTGACTGCTTGAGAAAATCCCAGATTGGAAGGAGACAACGAGGGCCCTGTCTAAAAGTGCAGTTATACGTTTCGGTTCCTGCTAACCTGAGTACGCGTACTCTTGTATCTTTGCACTTTACTTGGATCTCCAGCTTCATCCCAGCTTCAATTCTAAAACAGACAGCAACGTTCTTGCTTTTCTTCGTGGAAGCCTTTTCTTGGCCTGTTGTAGGTTACCTCTTCTAAGTTGCAAAACATAGTTTTTTATGTGTCGAAATTCTGTCCCACATAGATTTTGGCATCAGACAAATCGTTTCTTCCTTTCCCCCCTCCAGTGCACATGAACTTATTTGGATCTTATATGTTTAGAACTTTATTTGGTAAAAATATTCAAACCAAATTACCGCCTTCGGGATCTCTGTAAAAAATATATCATTCTTGTCTGCGCTCTTCGTCATGTGGATTTTCCGCAAATCCCATGTGACAAACACCATTGCAAATCTGTAGCTAAGAGCAACCCTCATCCAGATTCATGCTACTCCAGTTCTCATCGTTATCAAAGACTATCTCCAACACCATCCATCGTCTGCGCCCAACCTTCAGCTTTCTGCAACATCAGATTTCTGACGAGCTCATTTATGTCTGAAAAAGGAAGCATATATGAACATGAAAAGAGTTTCAATTTTATTTTGTCTGGAGTGCTGCAACGCGACCCATCTTTTGTTACGATGTTCGTTCAGTATCTCATGATCTAACGAGAAAAATGAAACCAACAATAAACGTGCTTCTCGTTTTGGAAAGACGCTTTTTCTTGTTGCTTGTAATTGGAAATCTTTGCTGTGATCAAGGACGATTTTTTAAATCCATTTCATGACCGACTAGGATTTAATTTTCAAGATCACATTACGATTGAAAGAAGTTGCGCCTTCTAAAACCCTTGGGGAAAAGATTTTCTGTAATGGCAGTTTAATAGTGTGTGCCAACTTTGGCAAGAGGAAAAAATACAGTAATGTAGAGAATTTTGTATGTGTTGCACTGCCGAGTATCCCAGATGTGTAAATGAGGCGTTGCCTGTTACCTAAACCTTCGCATTGAAGTATGGAACATGTGCAGCAAGTAAGAGGTTTTTGAAAACTCGTTTTTGTTCGTCTCCGTTCGTCGTCCGTCCGTCTCTCACCTCTCTCTCTCTCTCTCTCTCTCTCTCTCTCTCTCTCTCTCTCTCTCTCTCTCTCTCTCTCTCTCTCTCTCTCTCTCTCTTTCTGTATGTGTCTCTCTGTCTGTCTGTCTGTCCTCTCTCTCTCTCTCTCTCTCCCTCTCTCTCTCTCTCTCTCTCTCTCACTCCTTTGTCCATTCTTCACATATGCTTACTTCAGGCCACCCCTGGCTGAACTATTGGAGGGATTCCGGCTTTTTTGGAGTGGGGGAGTAGGGGAGGGAGTGTACACCAAGAGGCTTTGGCCTACATGTATGTTATTTGTTTTTAACATTTGGATGTTGAAAAAATTGATTTTTATGTATATGTCATTGTAGTTACTTCAAGTTCCATATATTTAAATTTTGCTTCTCTGGTACACTATCTACCCATTTTAGTATGTTTAAGAAATTGTACATGCATAATTCTTGCGATAATTATACTGACTCTCTCTCTCTCTCTCTCTCTCTCTCTCTCTCTCTCTCTCTCTCTCTCTCTCTCCCTCTCCCTCTCTCCATCTCTCCCTCTCCTCCCTCTCCCCCACCCTCTCTCTCCCACCCACCCATCCTCTTACTCTCATTCTCTCTTCCCTTCCTCCCCCTTCCCCCAACCCCCCCTCCCCCCTCCCCTCCCCCCCTCTCTCTCTCTCTCTCTCTCTTTCTCTCTCTCTCTCTTTCTCTTACCACATTTGAATATTTTGCTTCAAGGGCTGAATGTAAGAAAGGCACTACTGCCTAATTCACTACCCTTGTAAAATAAAGTTCGTTCGTTCGTTCTCTCTCTCTCTCTCTCTCTCTCTGTCTCTGTCTCTCTCTCTGCCTCTCTCTGTCTCTCTCTGTCTCTCTCTCTCTCTCTGTATGTCCCTCTCTCACTTCTCTCTCTCTCTCTCTCTCTCTTTCTCCTTCCCCCCCCCTCTCTCTTCTTTCTCTCTATCTCTCTCTCTCTCTCTCTCTCTCTCTCTCTCTCTCTCTCTCCAAGAGAGTAGTTACTGGAAGCGTGCGCAAGCTTGAAGACAGGCATTCACAGGTGTCCCAGTTGGACTGTGGGTTGAAGGAGGCGAGGCAAGGTAAGGTCAAGACGGGAACTTCAAGAGCAGATTAGTGTCGGGTGTTGCCTACTCCGAGGGGACTCCCCGAACGAGGAAATGCAATGCCTGAAGGACAAAAGCTCCAAGTTGACGCAGCGCTTCCAAGAAGCCGACTCCTCGAATCTCTCTGTGGTCTTCGCCCCGACCTCAGGTGTGGGTTTCTCTTGTGTCCCTAGCACAAAGGAACCCCTCACTCCCCTCTCCAGTCTACCACAGAACGAGATCTGCGCAACGCCGCACTCATCATACTAAAGCAAACAAGAGCGCATAACTCATTGTCACGACGAGAGCTCTCTAGCAACGAAGGAGTAGATCGTGCATGCCGTCTGGCTAGAACCGCGAGCTCTAGTCGCTTCGATGCGCGGACAAGTTTCAAAGCTGCGTATGGTTATTTTTAGTCTACACTTCAGATGAAGAAAGGACGCTATACCAGTTCTTTGCAAAGCCCTTCCTTCAAAGACTACTCTAAACTTGTCGCTTTAGTGGACGTGTCATTCTCAAAAAAAGAAATATGTTCCTTTCCTTTTCGATGACTGCAGATTACTTCAAAGGGGCAATGTAATGCTGAGACTTAAAAAAAAAGATAGACAGTAACTTGAATCAGGCGCACATCACGTTTTATTTCTCTGAGTACCTGCTGAATTAACTGTCGATCAAGTTTTGAAAACTGAGCTCCTGTTTCGCACATTACAGTGTCGATCTTTCCATCTCTATCAAACCTGCACCTCTCCTTGAGTTACATGTTCACACATTTTTGCATATACAAAAAACTTAATCATTTATACACTGACGGATTTTTGCAAGAAGCTTCCTGAGGAAACCTCTTCATAGGGTAATCGAATTCCTTTCTCTAGAATGTCGCTTTTTTCAACTACCAGCAGAAGAAAGCTCGAGTAAGAGCAATGAAATACGTATGTACACGCAAAGCAGTTTGTTTAATGTACTGAAGTGTCTAAGCTCGCCAGCATCATTAATATTCGATCCTAACGACCTAGTCTTGCCCCCATCTTCCCCCCCCCCCCCCCCCGTCCTCTCCATCCTTTACCCCCCCCCCCCTCCCCCCCTTACACAAACACCTTCACGGTAGCCTCGTTGGTTGCATTAGGGGCCACCGCTGGCTGAACTGCCGGAGGAAGCCCTAATTGACCCATCCAAACGGCCCACGCGGTCGCTGGGCTTAGCCAATCGCTGGCGCGGAACTAGTCTATTTTTAGCGCAGACCTCTCTGGCTCACACTGGTATCACAAATACGGCACTGTCTGGAACCAGCGTCTCTTTGACTCCATCACGCGTGTTCGCTTCGGTTCTAGCCTATCGCACGACCACAACAAAATGGTTGTTCACTGCCAGTGGGGCACATGCTCTGGTGATCAACGATATCCCGATAAAATAGTAGGAGGCAAATTGCATCAATTTCCCTCTGTAAAAATCAGAAGAGCCGATGCAATGGCGTGGATCAAGGCGTGCTGCCGGCCACACGATCAGCTAAATCTCAACCGGCTTAATAAAAACAAAAGAGTCTGCGCGGGGGTGAGTCTCAGATCTGCATTTGAAATTGAACATTACTGTTGTTTAACAAAAGTTTATTCATTTCTAGGCTTCAAGAAGCAAATTTTGGGAGGGAGCGTGAGGGTTGAGTGAGGATAGACGTACAGTAACGGTTCATTGCGAGGATGATGCTTATGTACCTTACCATCTCATTACACCGCTTGTCTGTCGTGATGGTAGTTCTGAGATTTTGGGTAGAGCACGGTTATACAAAGATCTAGGATTAGAACAGAATATATCCCATCCAACGTAAGCGAAGAGCAAAGGTCTCGATCAAGTCTTCGAATCGAGCTTGGTTGGTAAATTTCTTTCTCATCAATGCAACTTCCCGAGCTGTCACCTCCACCGTTGAATCCTCTTGCTCATAGATCTTAATTTCGTCTAAATAACATGAGTAGTATTTATTCATACCCCTGTCTATCACAGTCTGATATCACAGTCGAATCGAGCATGGTTGGTAAATTTATTCTTCATCAATGCAACTTCCCGAGCTGTCACCTCCACCGTTGAATCCTCTTGCTCATAGATCTTAATTTCGTCTAAATAACATGAGTAGTATTTATTCATACCCCTGTCTATCACAGTCTGAGAAATCTTCTCACTGTCTGGCAAAAATGAGACACAAATGCTGTCCGCAATACAACGTAACGAGTCAGTCGGCGTTCGTGTGGAAGCCATTTTGCCGCCTGCATGTGGTACCACGCGAGCTACAACGAGAAAGGGGCGTGGCGTGGATGGGTCAATAGCCCAGCCACCAGGGGTTCCACCTAATGAGGGCTGTATCGAGCCACCCCAGCAGTGTGCTGCATACTGTAATAACGCAGCAGATCACACTAAGAACTTTGGTGGATGATTATCCATTGCCGCGTAGAGCGCCTCGTCCTCCGATTCCATGATAATCACAATGTGTGACTTTTGCCTTGCAGAGCTCGCTAGCGTTCTGGAAAGCTTTTCTCTTCAAACTAAGTTTGCAGCGCCACGACAAGGTCAAGTATTTGAAAACGAGGCCCAGCATCATTCCTGTGTTTTGAAAATCTACTTCTGGCAGCACTTATAGGAAAGCGAATTATTCCCAGTATTCAATGCGACAAGACTACTCGCAGTAGGGCGATAGAGCCCGACCCAAACTAACCACAAAAAGCTATGTGAGCACGAATGCTATATGTATGTGCTTCTGTCGACTTATCAAGGGTCCTTGCCTCGTTGTGCAGTAGTAGCAAACCTTTTGTTCTGCAGCATTCCAGCTTGCTTCCTTCTTATCTGTATTGTTTACTTTTGTTGTTGCTGCAGCACCTACAAGAAGATGATACACACTTTGACAAAGTGGTTATCCTTTGCCAGTGCCACAGTCCAAAAGGTCAGCACCTTCTCTGCAATAATCGGTACATGTATTGAAGACATTACCCAATATCCTGACAAGACTGTTAGTCTTGTAAAAAAAAATTGTGTTTCTTTTCTGTTTGGGAGTCACAATGACTGTAGTCCAGAGTTCGACAGTTTGGGTTGAATCATGTCCACAGCCTCAGCCTTCGTTGGATCATGAGGGGGACGTTGACAAACATGAGAAATGCCTCATATGCCAGTGAAAAAATCGTTATATATTGGCATTGGCCATGCCTCTCTTACATGTGGGAACATCCTTCTCCATAATGCCAAGTGCTTCGTTGTAACTGTAGACGATTAAAGGAGACGAAGGACTAAGCAACACTGCAGTATGATCTGCGCAAGCTTCCCGCGCTTGCAATCATTGGAGCGCTAGAGGTGTGAGTGCAGAATTCAACAGTCTCCAGGTTAAAACGCTGCCAGAGCAGAAAGCGACAATCATCTGAACCTCCAACATTCTTTACAGATCTGACAGATTTACTACTGTCCGCAATGTATACGTGGGCATTTCGGGTGGTAACCCTGGGTTCCTACGAGTACTGCTGTGGAGTGCAAAGCAGCAAGGAACTTATTCGTACTATCTTTCACGCAAAACTTTCCAGCGTCCAAGAGCCGGCTGAACGACTATGGCCCCCGGGTCGTTCTACTGCTTGACCCAAGGTCTTGGAGCAGGATCCTGGAACCATCCGGGAAGCCCCCTAACCTCACAAACTTTAAAGAGGAATTTAGGAGACCTAAAACAAACTTGAACTCTTTCATTTGTGGCACACCAAGCATGTTTGAATGCCGTGAGGTTATGCCAGTTGGAAAGACACACACACACATACAAATATACTGTGTATGGGTCTCGTTCAGAAAAAGCATGGGAACACACGGCAGCTGTGGGCGCTGTTTAAGAATTGTGTCGTACACGTGCGCAGTATATTGCGATAGCAAGACGTTTGCCAGAGTTGCTATGGGATGATACGGATGTCTCCTTATACGTTGTGTAAAGCCTATAGCACTTTGAGTCGGAAATATAAGTGACAAGTCATTATTGAAAACAATGCTGTTACCTTCAGAATGCAAATTCCGAGCATAGTGCGTCCATGCGAAACAGCAAAGATGAGTCAATCACAATCTTCGTTGCAGTCACGTGATAGTAATCCCCAAATCGTACAACAATGTTGGACGACACATGACTTTAAATAATAATAATAATAATAATAATAATAATAATAATAATAATAATAATAATACAGACTATTTGTACGCACATACCTTCCCTAATAGGCAAGCTCATGGCGTTTACAATGAAAGGTCCACTCATACAAAGCATTCCAACACTCGCACACTGTACAGTTGAAATAAAAGAAAAAATAAATACAATACAATTAATTAAATAGCAGACAATAAACAAAACACGAAACATAAAAGAGGTGCCTTGTGAAGCACTTCACTGCTCGTCAGGAAAGTCTGACCGGAACAGGTGTGTCTTAAGGGAGGTTTTGAACTGGGACATGGAATCAGAGTGACGGACAGGGAAAGGTAGGCTATTCCACTTTTCCTTTGAAGAACTGTATTGGTCCCATCGTTACGCATGAGAGGTAAAAATGCAGGTACATCAAGACTGGAATAGAACAAGCGAATAATAAACAACCAATGTTACTGTTCCAGGCTTTATTATAACAACATACACGACAAACCAAGACGTCAATATTTCGAGTGAAAACTTTTTTTCAGAACAACAACACAAACAAAGAAGACAAGACGTAGCTCTGTGACTGGTGTGGGAAAGAAGTAGTAGAAAACAATGCCACCTCGGTAGGAGTAAATATACGACTAGAGCTGCTCGAAGTCTCCATAATTTGGAACCACCGGCTGCTGGGTTTTCGGGGCCTGCTCCAGTAGCTCAGAATGGGGCGGACTCAGCGCCAGGTCTTTCAGACCCAACCGCTCGTTCAAACCCTCCTGGAAGACTGAGCCCAACTCACGGACAACAACCTGGTCGCCAAAGGCCACATCCACCCCGAAGAACATTCCACACGCATCTACCACAACACCAGCACCATCATGGCCATTTCCATGTCTGCATCACTGGCGTCATGTCTCCACAAACCCCCTTGTTGACGTCTACAAACTATCAGTAGCTCTGACTGCATTGTTCACACGAAAAGAAATCAGTGCCTATGAGGTCATTCATGAAGCAGATACATGCTTGCGGTTGTAAGCCTTTATGTGACTAAACATTGCCGCGCAGTACTATGCGTATGTCTGACACGTTTCGTGCAAGCACCCAACACCTTGTACACCTTTGAAGACGATGGCAGGCTTTGTCATGTTATTTAATGGACATTGGGAAAAAAGCAACAACAACAACAACAACAACAACAATAAAAGCTGACGACGCGTCCCACTTTCACTGGACGATGTACGTAACCGCTTTCTCAAAACACGACAAAGAGAAACTCTGAATCATCTACCAAGACTTGAAATAATCGTGGGTTTCAATTAGACATCTACAAAACAGAACAAGACAACTCCAGCTTTTGTAATAGTCATTAACAGGAATGGCTGACTGGATGGGTAGATGGATGGTGATTTACAGCCTGTCTTTGTAGGCTATGTAAGGCTATTGATCATGATCATTACTCATTCTAATTAGAGTAAGAACAAATCAAGGCACAATTTCCCCAATCATCCGCCTCCTACGAATGGCGTAGGTAGACGCGAAGGGTCTATTCTTACCCCCAACCTCATGGATATTAACAGGGAAACTCCTTTCACACACACACACACACACACACACGTACGCACGCACGCACTCGTGCACGCTGAGATGAACGCACGTGTACATACACGAAAACCCACATACACGATCATACATACTCACATATACATTTAAATATGCACACTCACATGCAAGCAAACCACACACACACACACACACACACACACACACACACACACACACACACATACACACACACACGCGCGCGCGCACACACACACACACACACACACACACACGCGCAAGCACGCACACACACACGCACGCACACACACACACACACACACACACACACACACACACACCTCCTTCCGTTTATCTTGCCTTACAGTTTTCTCTTTCATACCCAACTATCCTAAACATTTCCTTGTCGGTGTCGCCTACAAGACGAAACCTAGGAATTGAGGAGGGAACCAGAGGGTTGACTGGCTCCCCCTGGGATGAGAAATGGCCGAACCCAAGCACAGATAACCCTGTCTGGTCCGCGTGATGCATGGCGGGCCAGGCAGCTGTCGGCTTGGGTTATATTCTGGCACTGCTGGTTTTCATCTAGGCTTGTGTTTTGTCACCGGGTGTGCGGGTGCTCTCCCCTGAGAAAACACGTGGAAGTAGGCCTTGCCAGGGTCCCAGTCATGTTTTCTCTGATTCCTTGGAAGACTTCCTCCTAGCAGTAATCTGCAGCGTCTTCTGTGATTTGGAAGAAGGAGAGAGAGGAGAGAGAGAGAGAGAGAGAGAGAGAGAGAGAGAGAGAGAAGCACGCACGCACACACACACGCACACACACACACATACACACACATGCATAGTGTGTGTGTGTGTCTGTGTGTCTGTGTGTGTGTGACTGTGTGTGTGTGTGTGTGTGTGTGTGTGTGTGTGTGTGTGTGTGTGTGTGAGAGAGAGAGAGACAATGACAATGACAATGACAATGACAAATGTTTATTCGAATAGGCCAGCGGCCTGTTTCGAAGGAGTGTTTACAAAAACAACAAAATGAACGAATCAGAACGTATCAAGACTAAAAGTCTTGCGAATCAGCGCGAGGGTCGGAAAAGAAAGTATGTTGCATCTCACCAGCAGTGAGGAAGAGTCTCGAGCACACCAGCACATGATCAGTCTGCACAGTCTACCTTCGATTTGATCTGAGGACTCTTTTGACGGGAGATTTGTTCGCTGGCCTGTAGATTTCTCTCTTGCGTGTGTGTGTGTGTGTGTGTGTGTGTGTGTGTGAGAGAGAGAGAGAGAGAGAGAGAGACCCTCAGATCCCGATAATGGAAATAGAATGGAAGCAGACAGACAGCAGCCAGAAAGACAGAGAAGCAGACAGGCTGGAGAGCAGGCAGACAGCAGCCAGAAAGACAGAGAAGCAGACAGGCTGGAGAGCAGGCAGAAAGACAGAGAAGCAGACAGGCTGGAGAGCAGGCAGAAAGACAGAGAAGCAGACAGGCTGGAGAGCAGCCAGAAAGACAGAGAAGCAGACAGGCTGGAGAGCAGGCAGACAGCAGCCAGGAAGACAGAGAAGCAGACAGGCTGGAGAGCAGGCAGACAGCAGCCAGGAAGACAGAGAAGCAGACATCCTGGAGAGCAGACAGAAAGACAGAGAAGCAGACAGGCTGGAGAGCAGGCAGACGGAGAGGCAACCACAATGCCAAAGAAACAGACATATTGGAAAACAGATAGTAAAGTAGAATGACAGCGAAGCGTTATGAAAAACAGACAAGCACGGAAACAAGTAGAGGGACAAGAAGACACGCATACACAGTAACAGGTATACAACTTGACAAGGAGATGCTGGAAAGAGGCAGGCAGATAAACAAAATTAGAAAAACAGAGAAACAAACATACTTAGGAATATGCAGAACTTGAGACAGAAAAACAAGGAACCAAACTTGTTGCAGAAGCCAGCAGCCAGGAAATACACAACCAACAAGACAAGGACACATATATAATAGGACATTGGAAGGCCAAGAGACAGAAAGGGAATAAAAACATAGGCTTTAACACAGACAGACACAGTAGAAAACAGGAAGAGGTTAGGTATTCTTCGAAACAGGAAGAGAGAGAGAGAGAGAGAGTACGGAAAGACAAGGATTTAACAGGCATACCGAAAATGAAACAGACGGGTTAATAACGAAATAGACCGTCTCACAAAGACAGACAGACAAAAAGACAAGGAGACAGACAGGCGAGTAAACAGAAAGACCAGGAACAATCTGAAAGAGACGCATAACGACAGAACAGGTAAGTGGAGCAGGGCCGGATCAAAGTTTTTTGAGGGGGGGTGCTTAAAATTGTTTTAGGGTCTTCTCATCGAAGTGGCGAAGCCACGAGTGCGTGCCTGCGAAGCAGGCACGCCCCTCTAGGGGGGTCCGGGGGCATGCCCCCCCGGAAAATTTTGAGAAAAATGGTGCAAATCTGTGCAATCTGGTGCATTTTGGCAGTGTTTTGGGAGGTCATTCAAAGGCAAGAAATTTATATAATGTATAACCAATCAGATCTGAAAACGTCTTGTCTTTGGATTTTTGTTGTTGTCATATTTTTTTTTTTTGAGGCGAGGGGGGACAGGGTGTACATGGCATGTACACATTAAAATTTACTTTCCCTTGCTCAAAGAAAAATACAATGTATTACTCAAAAGAACAAACAAAATATCCTACTCACCAAGTATGCTTGATCCCAAACATGTGAACCTGACCTTGAAATCAAGGATATTGAGAGAGGTATACCATAAAACCACCTTTCAATTCAAATATTGTCATGGTACTTAGCTAAACAGCTTCAGCCCTCTTCACAAGTCCTAGCACGGTGGTTGGCATGCACATAACACTCTAACTGACTGGTAACATCGAAAAAAATAAAATAAAATGAAATAAAAATATTAAAAACTTACCTTTTGAAGCACCTGCTGAATCCCGCTGAACAAGAAAACTGGTCAGTTTCATTGTGCCTGAGGAATCGGCATTCCTCAGCGGCTTGGGTCTAGGCATTTTGAAGAGTAGACGATTCTCATGCACGTGTTTTCTTTGATAACCGGAAATACGACCAACACACACGTGTTGCAGCGCAGGATAAAGTAGCCTGAGAGTGCCGGTTGCAAGATTGAATCAGTTTTATTTTTAACGCCACAGCAGAGATGCTCAGAATCAGATCTATTTTTAGCGTCAGTGGGGAGTGGCCCAAAAGCTTGTGCTCTGTGGATAGGAGTTTACTTTGCTGACAACGCGGAAACCCATGCTCGGGGAGTGGCACCAGAGAATAAATCCTATGGCAGTGCGGTCATTTCCAAGAGTTTTTGTTTGGTCACAGATTCTTCCTGTCTCTGCCCGGGTTTGATTTGTCTGTGCGAGTAGCAAAAGGAAGGCATCTTAATTATAGCAGCACCCCCCCCCCCCTCCCTCCCCAGCTACCTTGGCTGCCAAGTAGAGTGTGCTTATACCAAGTGGAGAGTAGTACAGCATCTGGGCCCAGCATCTTTTAGCCCCCCCCCCCCCCCCCCTCCTTCCCAAGCTTTTTACTAACTATACTGTCTCTGCTACCAAGCAAAGTGTGCCGATATCCGATGAGGTGGGAAGTAGATCAACATATTTGAGCAACCACCCCCCCCCCCTCCCTCCTTCCCCCAACTCCCGGCTGCCACGGTGGTTTTTTTTTTTTTTTTTTTTTTTTTTTGGGGGGGGTGCTCGAGCACCCCCAGCACCCCCCCTAGATCCGGCCCTGTGGAGGGAGAGAGAAACAGGTTGACAGGATACAAGGAGGCAGGCAGACAGGGAGACAACCAGGCAGGCAAGGATTGCGAGCTGCTACAGGGACAGGGGAAGGTTGAATGTTTGCTCTGCCAACACGGACAGCCGCTCGTCCAACAACGGCCGCGTCTCGCTATTGAGCTTGCTTGATTGGCCTGTTTGCGCTCACGCTAATATCAAGTGTGCACAGCACAGCTCGGATTTTTTTACCTGAAAAGCCGTACGTGGAAGGGGGGAGGGGGGGCTAGGGCAGGGAGAAAGTTTCGTTATTGTTTCCAGGGGAGTGCAAGGAGACCTGTGAAGAGGGGACGGTTTGCCTCTCGCTGTTTGAACAGGCCCCCGACCTGCCTCCAAGTGGTTGGCCGAGGTGCTGAAGCGGGGCCCGCGCTACTCCAGTAGCACCTAGAAATTAGCAACAAGTGGTCAGCACCGACCAGCCAATAGCTGTCCTGCTGCCATTTTGACGCTGGTGAGATTGCTGTCGTTGCCGCCGTCTTTGTTTGGCGGGAAACAATCCGATTGGTTGACAATGACGGAGTTAGCGTTACTACACACATCATATTGCTCTCAATTGCTGCCGTCTTTGTTTGGCGGGAAACAATCCGATTGGTTGACAATGACGGAGTTAGCGTTACTACACACATCATATTGCTCTCAATTGCTGCCGTCTTTGTTTGGCGGGAAACAATCAGATTGGTTGACAATGACGGAGTTAGCGTTACTACACACATCATATTGCTCTCAATTGCTGCCGTCTTTGTTTGGCGGGAAACAATCAGATTGGTTGACAATGACGGAGTTAGCGTTACTACACACATCATATTGCTCTCAATTGCTGCCGTCTTTGTTTGGCGGGAAACAATCCGATTGGTTGACAATGACGGAGTTAGCGTTACTACACACATCATATTGCTCTCAATTGCTGCCGTCTTTGTTTGGCGGGAAACAATCAGATTGGTTGACAATGACGGAGTTAGCGTTACTACACACATCATATTGCTCTCAATTGCTGCTTGAGCACCATGCAGGAGAGAGGGTTGTCGGTCGTTTTCTCTGTGGCTTTTAGGACACGGCAGCCTCTTGAAACGGTGATGTGATAAAGATGGAAAAGGTGCATCAGCTGTTGGAGAATGGGGGACAAAAGTTTTCCTTCTTCTACTTTTGAATATTTATTTGTTCATTCATTTTCATATGCTGATCATTGCCACGGTGAGCATCGTTTGCTGACGAGTACCGTGAAGATTTATATCATCGTTATACTTTTACTTTTTTTGGTTGCTTTTGTTTTAAGGAGTGCGGATCATCGCGTAAAGAGATAGTGTGTGTCACTGCTTCAGCATAGTGAAGACAAATGTATTTCTATCTACTTTTAAAGACACACTTTTTTGTATGAATGATGATCACCGCCACAACAAACACTGCTCGTTGACGTTCGAACATAGTAAAAAATGTATTGTTTTAATGCTTTTGAAAAAGGTCGGGTTTTTTTCGTTTTAGGAGATGAGGATCATCTCGTCAACAGATGATGATGATGATGATGATGTCTACTTGTATAGCGCACGTATCCATGCTGGCAGCATGCTCAAGGCGTGTGAGCTGTTGCGGACTGTTAAGGAAGTTTTGTTTTTCGATCTACTTTTCAAGAAACTCTTTTGAAGGTGAAGTGTGGGGTAGGTGAGACGCAGGAATAGTTTTGCTCGAGTATGCGAACACATGGTAAAAAACTGGGCACAATATCTACTGTGGGGAAAAGAAGGAAGGCAAAGTAGAAGGTGGGAATGGAGGAAGGCAAAGTAGAAGATGGGAATGGAGGAAGGCAAAGTAAAAGGTGGGAATGGAGGAAGGCAAAGTAGAAGGTGGGAATGAAGGAAGGCAAAGTAGAAGGTGGGAATGAAGGAAGGCAAAGTAGAAGGTAAAAATGGAAGAAGGCAAAGTAGAAGGTGGGGATGGAGGAAGGCAAAGTAGAAAGTAAAAATGGAGGAAGGCAAAGTAGAAGGTGGGAATGAAGCAAGGCAAAGAAGAAGGTAGGAATGGAGGAAGGCAAGATAAAAGGTGGGAATGGAGGAATGCAAAGTAGAAGGTAAAAATGGAGGAATGCAAAGTAGAAGATGGGAATGGAGGAAGGCAAGATAAAAGGTAAAAATGGAGGAAGGCAAGATAAAAGGTGGGAATGGAGGAATGCAAAGTAGAAGGTAAAAATGGAAGAAGGCAAAGTAGAAGGTGGGGATGGAGGAAGGCAAAGTAGAAGGTGGGAATGGAGAAATGCAAAGTAGAAGGTAAAAATGGAAGAAGGCAAAGTAGAAGGTAGGAATGGAGGAAGGCAAGATAAAAGGTAAAAATGGAAGAAGGCAAAGTAGAAGGTGGGGATGGAGGAAGGCAAGATAAAAGGTGGGAATGGAGGAATGCAAAGTAGAAGGTAAAAATGGAAGAAGGCAAAGTAGAAGATGGGAATGGAGGAAGGCAAGATAAAAGGTAAAAATGGAGGAAGGCAAAGTAGAAGGTGGGAATGAAGGAAGGCAAAGTAGAAGGTGGGAATGGAGAAATGCAAAGTAGAAGGTAGGAATGGAGGAAGGCAAAGTAGAAGGTGGGAATGAAGGAAGGCAAAGTAGAAGGTGGGAATGAAGGAAGGCAATTTAGAAGGTGGGAATGGAGGAAGGCAAAAAAGAAGGTAGGAATGGAGGAATGCAAAGTAGAAGGTGGGAATGGAGGAAGGCAAAGAAGAAGCTAGGAATAAAGGAAGGCAAAGAAGAAGGTAGGAATGAAGGAAGGCAAAGTAGAAGGTGGGAATGGAGGAAGGCAAAGAAGAAGGTAGGAATGGAGGAAGGCAAAGTAGAAGGTGGGAATGGAGGAAAGCAAAGTAGAAGGTAAAAATGGAGGAAGGCAAAGTAGAAGGTGGGAATGGAGGAAGGCAAAGTAGAAGGTGGGAATGGAGGAAGGCAAAGAAGAAGGTAGGAATGGAGGAAGGCAAAGTAGAAGGTGGGAATGGAGGAAAGCAAAGTAGAAGGTAAAAATGGAGGAAGGCAAAGTAGAAGGTGGGAATGGAGGAAGGCAAAGTAGAAGGTAGGAATGGAGGAAAGCAAAGTAGAAGATAAAAATGGAGGAAGGCAAAGTAGAAGGTGGGAATGGAGGAAGGCAAAGTAGAAGGTGGGAATGGAGGAAGGCAAAGTAGAAGGTGGGAATGGAGGAAGGCAAAGTAGAAGGTAAAAATGGAGGAAGGCAAAGTAGAAGGTGGGAATGGAGGAAGGCAAAGTAGAAGGTGGGAATGGAGGAAGGCAAAGTAGAAGGTGGGAATGGAGGAAGGCAAAGTAGAAGGTAAAAATGGAGGAAGGCAAAGTAGAAGGTGGGAATGAAGGAAGGCAAGATAAAAGGTGGGAATGAAGGAAGGCAAAGTAAAAGGTGGGAATGGAGGAAGGCAAAGTAGAAGGTGGGAATGAAGGAAGGCAAGATAAAAGGTAAAAATGGAGGAAGGCAAAGTAGAAGGTAGGAATGGAGGAAGGCAAGATAAAAGGTAAAAATGGAGGAAGGCAAAGTAGAAGGTAGGAATGGAGAAAGGCAAGATAAAAGGTAAAAATGGAGGAAGGCAAAGTAGAAGGTGGGAATGGAGGAAGGCAAAGTAGAAAGTAAAAATGGAGGAAGGCAAAGTAGAAGGTGGGAATGGAGAAATGCAAAGTAGAAGGTAAAAATGGAAGAAGGCAAAGTAGAAGGTGGGGATGGAGGAAGGCAAAGTAGAAAGTAAAAATGGAGGAAGGCAAAGTAGAAGGTGGGAATGAAGGAAGGCAAGATAAAAGGTGGGAATGGAGGAATGCAAAGTAGAAGGTAAAAATGGAGGAAGGCAAAGTAGAAGGTAGGAATGGAGGAAGGCAAAGTAGAAGGTAAAAATGGAGGAAGGCAAAGTAGAAGGTAGGAATGGAGGAAGGCAAAGTAGAAGGTAAAAATGGAGGAAGGCAAAGTAGAAGGTAAAAATGGAGGAAGGCAAAGAAGAAGGTAGGAATGGAGGAAGGCAAAGTAGAAGGTAGGAATGGAGGAAAGCAAAGTAGAAGGTAGGAATGGAGGAATGCAAAGTAGAAGGTAGGAATGGAGGAAAGCAAAGTAGAAGGTAGGAATGGAGGAATGCAAAGTAGAAGGTAAAAATGGAGGAAGGCAAAGTAGAAGGTGGGAATGGAGGAATGCAAGATAAAAGGTGGGAATGGAGGAAGGCAAAGTAGAAGGTAGGAATGGAGGAAGGCAAAGTAGAAGGTAGGAATGGAGGAATGCAAGATAAAAGGTGGGAATGGAGGAAGGCAAAGTAGAAGGTAGGAATGGAGGAAGGCAAAGTAGAAGGTAGGAATGGAGGAATGCAAGATAAAAGGTGGGAATGGAGGAAGGCAAAGTAGAAGGTAGGAATGGAGGAATGCAAAGTAGAAGGTAGGAATGGAGGAAAGCAAAGTAGAAGGTAGGAATGGAGGAATGCAAAGTAGAAGGTAGGAATGGAGGAATGCAAAGTAGAAGGTAGGAATGGAGGAAAGCAAAGTAGAAGGTAGGAATGGAGGAATGCAAAGTAGAAGGTAAAAATGGAGGAAGGCAAAGTAGAAGGTGGGAATGGAGGAATGCAAGATAAAAGGTGGGAATGGAAGAAAGCAAAGTAGAAGGTAGGAATGGAGGAATTCAAAGTAGAAGGTAGGAATGGAGGAAAGCAAAGTAGAAGGTAGGAATGGAGGAATTCAAAGTAGAAGGTGGGAATGGAGGAAGGCAAAGTAGAAGGTGGGAATGGAGGAATGCAAAGTAGAAGGTAGGAATGGAGGAATGCAAAGTAGAAGGTAGGAATGGAGGAAAGCAAAGTAGAAGGTAGGAATGGAGGAATGCAAAGTAGAAGGTGGGAATGGAGGAATGCAAGATAAAAGGTGGGAATGGAGGAAGGCAAAGTAGAAGGTGGGAATGGAGGAATGCAAAGTAGAAGGTAGGAATGGAGGAAGGCAAAGTAGAAGGTAGGAATGGAGGAAAGCAAAGGTGGGAATGAAGGAATGAAAAATAGAAAGTAGGAATGGAGGAATGCAAAGTAGAAGGTGAGAATGGAGGAATGCAAAGTAGAAGGTAGGAATGGAGGAATGCAAAGTAGAAGGTAGGAATGGAGGAATGCAAAGTAGAAGGTAGGAATGGAGGAATGCAAAGTAGAAGGTGGGAATGGAGGAAGGCAAAGTAGAAGGTAGGAATGGAGGAAGGCAAAGTAGAAGGTGGGAATGGAGGAAGGCAAAGCAGAAGGTGGGAATGGAGGAAGGCAAAGTAGAAGGTAGGAATGGAGGAATGCAAAGTAGAAGGTGGGAATGGAGGAAGGCAAAGTAGAAGGTAGGAATGGAGGAAGGCAAAGTAGAAGGTGGGAATGGAGGAAGGCAAAGTAGAAGGTGGGAATGGAGGAAGGCAAAGTAGAAGGTGGAAATGGAGGAAGGCAAAGTAGAAGGTGGGAATGAAGGAAGGCAAAGTAGAAGGTGGGAATGAAGGAAGGCAAAGTAGAAGGTGGGAATGGAGGAAGGCAAAGAAGAAGGTAGGAATGGAGGAAGGCAAAGTAGAAGGTGGGAATGGAGGAAGGCAAAGTAGAAGGTGGGAATGAAGGAAGGCAAAGTAGAAGGTAAAAATGGAGGAAGGCAAAGTAGAAGATGGGAATGAAGGAAGGCAAGATAAAAGGTAAAAATGGAGGAAGGCAAAGTAGAAGGTAAAAATGGAGGAATGCAACGTAGAAGGTAGGAATGGAGGAAGGCAAAGTAGAAGGTAAAAATGGAGAAAGGCAAAGTAGAAGGTAAAAATGGAGAAAAGCAAAGTAGAAGGTAAAAATGGAGGAATGCAAAGTAGAAGGTGGGAATGGAGGAAGGCAAAGTAGAAGGTAAAAATGGAGAAAGGCAAAGTAGAAGGTAAAAATGGAGTAAGGCAAAGTAGAAGGTAAAAATGGAGAAAGGCAAAGTAGAAGGTGGGAATGGAGGAAGGCAAGATAAAAGGTAAAAATGGAGGAAGGCAAAGAAGAAGGTGGGAATGAAGGAAGGCAAGATAAAAGGTGGGAATGGAGGAATGCAAAGTAGAAGGTGGGAATGGAGGAAGGCAAAGTAGAAGGTGGGAATGAAGGAAGGCAAAGTAGAAGGTGGGAATGGAGGAAGGCAAAGTAGAAGGTGGGAATGGAGGAAGGCAAAGTAGAAGGTGGGAATGGAGGAAGGCAAAGTAGAAGGTGGGAATGAAGGAAGGCAAAGTAGAAGGTGGGAATGGAGGAAGGCAAAGAAGAAGGTAGGAATGGAGGAAGGCAAAGTAGAAGGTGGGAATGGAGGAAGGCAAAGTAGAAGGTGGGAATGGAGGAAGGCAAGATAAAAGGTAAAAATGGAGGAAGGCAAAGAAGAAGGTGGGAATGAAGGAAGGCAAGATAAAAGGTGGGAATGGAGGAATGCAAAGTAGAAGGTGGGAATGGAGGAAGGCAAAGTAGAAGGTGGGAATGGAGGAAGGCAAAGTAGAAGGTGGGAATGAAGGAAGGCAATTTAGAAGGTGGGAATGGAGGAAGGCAAAGTAGAAGGTAAAAATGGAGGAAGGCAAAGTAGAAGGTGGGAATGGAGGAAGGCAAAGTAGA
This sequence comes from Theodoxus fluviatilis, assembly GCA_034096865.1. NCBI lineage: Eukaryota > Metazoa > Mollusca > Gastropoda > Cycloneritida > Neritidae > Theodoxus > Theodoxus fluviatilis. The sequence continues at coordinate 42,365 of JAWQFJ010024388.1, read as the reverse complement.
AGGTGGGAATGAAGGAAGGCAAAGTAGAAGGTGGGAATGGAGGAAGGCAAAGTAGAAGGTGGGAATGGAGGAAGGCAAAGTAGAAGGTGGGAATGGAGGAAGGCAAAGTAGAAGGTGGGAATGGAGGAAGGCAAAGTAGAAGGTGGGAATGGAGGAAGGCAAAGAAGAAGGTAGGAATGGAGGAAGGCAAAGTAGAAGGTGGGAATGGAGGAAGGCAAAGTAGAAGGTGGGAATGAAGGAAGGCAAAGTAGAAGGTAAAAATGGAGGAAGGCAAAGTAGAAGATGGGAATGAAGGAAGGCAAGATAAAAGGTAAAAATGGAGGAAGGCAAAGTAGAAGGTAAAAATGGAGGAAGGCAAAGTAGAAGGTAAAAATGGAGGAAGGCAAAGAAGAAGGTGGGAATGAAGGAAGGCAAGATAAAAGGTGGGAATGGAGGAATGCAAAGTAGAAGGTAGGAATGGAGAAAGGCAAAGTAGAAGGTGGGAATGGAGGAAGGCAAAGTAGAAGGTGGGAATGGAGGAAGGCAAAGAAGAAGGTAGGAATGGAGGAAGGCAAAGTAGAAGGTGGGAATGGAGGAAGGCAAAGTAGAAGGTGGAAATGAAGGAAGGCAAAGTAGAAGGTAAAAATGGAGGAAGGCAAAGTAGAAGGTAAAAATGGAGGAAGGCAAAGTAGAAGATGGGAATGGAGGAAGGCAAGATAGATAGTGGGAATGGAGGAATGCAAAGTAAAAGGTAAAAATGGAGCAAAGCAAAGTAGAAGGTAAAAATGGAGGAAAGCAAAGGTGGGAATGAAGGAAGGCAAGATAGAAAGTGGGAATGGAGGAATGCAAAGTAAAAGGTAAAAATGGAGGAAGGCAAAGTAGAAGGTAAAAATGAAGGAATGCAAAGAAGAAGGTGGGAATGAAGGAAGGCAAAGTAGAAGGTAAAAATGGAGGAAGGCAATGTAGAAGATGGGAATGGAGGAAGGCAAGATAGAAAGTGGGAATGGAGGAATGCAAAGTAGAAGGTAAAAATGGAGGAAGGCAAAGTAGAAGATAAAAATGGAGGAAGGCAAAGTAGAAGATGGGAATGGAGGAAGGCAAGATAAAAGGTGGGAATGGAGGAATGTAAAGTAGAAGGTAAAAATGGAGGAATGCAAAGTAGAAGGTAAAAATGGAGGAAGGCAAAGTAGAAGATAAAAATGGAGGAAGGCAAAGTAGAAGGTAAAAATGGAGGAAGGCAAAGTAGAAGATAAAAATGGAGGAAGGCAAAGTAGAAGGTGGGAATGGAGGAATGTAAAGTAGAAGGTAAAAATGGAGGAAAGCAAAGGTGGGAATGAAGGAAGGCAAGATAGAAAGTGGGAATGGAGGAATGCAAAGTAGAAGGTAAAAATGGAGGAATGCAAAGTAGAAGGTAAAAATGGAGAAAGGCAAAGTAGAAGATAAAAATGGAGGAAGGCAAAGTAGAAGGTGGGAATGGAGGAATGTAAAGTAGAAGGTAAAAATGGAGGAAAGCAAAGGTGGGAATGAAGGAAGGCAAGATAGAAAGTGGGAATGGAGGAAGGCAAAGTAGAAGGTAAAAATGGAGGAATGCAAAGAAGAAGGTAGGAATGAAGGAAGGCAAAGTAGAAGGTGGGAATGAAGGAAGGCAAAGTAGAAGGTGGGGATAAAGCAAGGCAAAGTAGAAGGTAAAAATGGAGGAATGCAAAGAAGAAGGTAGGAATGAAGGAAGGCAAAGTAGAAGGTGGGAATGAAGGAAGGCAAAGTAGAAGGTGGGAATGGAGGAATGCAAAGTAGAAGGTAGGAATGGAGGAAGGCAAAGTAGAAGGTAAAAATGGAGGAAGGCAAAGTAGAAGATGGGAATGGAGGAAGGCAAGATAGAAAGTGGAAATGGAGGAAGGCAAAGTAGAAGGTAAAAATGGAGGAATGCAAAGAAGAAGGTAGGAATGAAGGAAGGCAAAGTAGAAGATGGGAATGGAGGAAGGCAAAGTAGAAGGTGGGAATGAAGGAAGGCAAAGTAGAAGGTGGGAATGGAGGAAGGCAAAGTAGAAGGTAAAAATGGAGGAAGGCAAAGTAGAAGATGGGAATGGAGGAAGGCAAGATAGAAAGTGGGTATGGAGGAATGCAAAGTAGAAGGTAAAAATGGAGGAAGGCAAAGGTGGGAATGAAGGAAGGCAACATAGAAAGTGGGAATGGAGGAAGGCAAAGTAGAAGAAATGAATGGAGGAAGGCAAAGTAGAAGGTAAAAATGGAGGAAGGCAAAGAAGAAGGTAGGAATGGAGGAAGGCAAAGTAGAAGGTAAAAATGGAGGAAGGCAAAGAAGAAGGTAGGAATGAAGGAAGGCAAAGTTGAAGGTAAAAATGGAGAAAGGCAAAGTAGAAGGTGGGAATGGAGGAAGGCAAAGTAGAAGGTAAAAATGGAGGAAGGCAAAGAAGAAGGTGGGAATGGAGGAAGGCAAAGTAGAAGGTAAAAATGGAGGAAGGCAAAGAAGAAGGTAGGAATGGAGGAAGGCAAAGTAGAAGGTAAAAATGGAGGAAGGCAAAGAAGAAGGTAGGAATGGAGGAAGGCAAAGTAGAAGGTGGGAATGAAGGAAGGCAAAGTAGAAGGTGGGAATGGAGGAAAGCAAAGTAGAAGGTAAAAATGGAGGAAGGCAATGTAGAAGATGGGAATGGAGGAAGGCAAGATAGAAAGTGGGAATGGAGGAATGCAAAGTAGAAGGTAAAAATGGAGGAAGGCAAAGTAGAAGGTAAAAATGGAGGAAGGCAAAGTAGAAGATGGGAATGGAGGAAGGCAAGATAAAAGGTGGGAATGGAGGAAGCAAAGTAGAAGGTGGGAATGAAGGAAGGCAAAGTAGAAGGTGGGAATGGAGGAAGGCAAAGTAGAAGGTGGGAATGGAGGAAGGCAAAGTAGAAGGTGGGAATGGAGGAAGGCAAAGTAGAAGGTGGGAATGGAGGAAGGCAAAGTAGAAGGTGGGAATGGAGGAAGGCAAGATAAAAGGTAAAAATGGAGGAAGACAAAGTAGAAGGTAAAAATGGAGGAAGGCAAAGTAGAAGGTGGGAATGAAGGAAGGCAAAATAAAAGGTGGGAATGGAGGAATGCAAAGTAGAAGGTAAAAATGGAGGAAGGCAAAGTAGAAGGTAAACATGGAGGAAGGCAAAGTAGAAGGTGGGAATGGAGGAATGCAAAGTAAAAGGTGGGAATGGAGGAAGGCAAAGTAGAAGGTGGGAATGGAGGAAGGCAAAGTAGAAGGTAGGAATGGAGGAAGGCAAGATAAAAGGTAAAAATGGAGGAAGACAAAGTAGAAGGTGGGAATGAACGAAGGCAAAGTAGAAGGTGGGAATGAAGGAAGGCAAAGTAAAAGGTGGGAATGAAGGAAGGCAAAGTAGAAGGTGGGAATGAAGGAAGGCAAAGTAGAAGGTGGGAATGAAGGAAGGCAAAGTAGAAGGTGGGAATGAAGGAAGGCAAAGTAGAAGGTGGGAATGAAGGAAGGCAAAGTAGAAGGTGGGAATGAAGGAAGGCAAAGTAGAAGGTGGGAATGAAGGAAGGCAAAGTAAAAGGTGGGAATGAAGGAAGACAAAGTAGAAGGTGGGAATGGAGGAAGGCAAAGTAGAAGGTAAAAATGGAGGAATGCAAAGTAGAAGGTAAAAATGGAGGAAGGCAAAGTAGAAGGTAGGAATGGAGGAAGGCAAAGTAGAAGGTAAAAATGGAGGAAAGCAAAGAAGAAGGTGGGAATGAAGGAAGGCAAGATAAAAGGTGGGAATGGAGGAATGCAAAGTAGAAGGTAAAAATGGAGGAAGGCAAAGTAAAAGGTAAAAATGGAGGAAGGCAAAGTAGAAGGTAAAAATGGAGGAAGGCAAAGTAGAAGATGGGAATGGAGGAAAGCAAAGTAGAAGATGGGAATGGAGGAAGGCAAAGTAGAAGGTGGGAATGAAGGAAGGCACGATAAAAGGTGGGAATGGAGGAATGCAAAGTAGAAGGTAAAAATGGAGGAAGGCAAAGTAGAAGGTAGGAATAGAGGAAGGCAAAGTAGAAGGTAAAAATGGAGGAAAGCAAAGTAGAAGATGGGAATGGAGGAAGGCAAGATAAAAGGTAAAAATGGAGGAAGGCAAAGAAGAAGGTGGGAATGAAGGAAGGCAAGATAAAAGGTGGGAATGGAAGAATGCAAAGTAGAAGGTAAAAATGAAGGAAGGCAAAGTAGAAGGTAGGAATGGAGGAAGGCAAAGTAGAAGGTGGGAATGGAGGAAAGCAAAGTAGAAGGTGGCAATGGAGGAAGGCAAGATAAAAGATGGGAAAGAAGGAATGCAAAGTAGAAGGTTAAAATGGAGGAAGGCAATGTAGCAGTTGAGGATGGAGGAAGGCAAAGTAAAATGTGGGAGCGAAGGATGACAAAGCAGTGTATAGGAGGAGACAATGGCAAACAAAAGATTACGTGTCGAGGATAGCAAGAAAAACGGTGAAAATGAAAAATTAAGAAAGCAGAAATGAGTGTGGAAGAAAGCAGTGTAGAGATTTAGTCTTGATGAAAGCAAAGTAGAGAATGAAATTGTAGAAAGGCAAGGAATAGAACAAACCGTGGGAAAATGCAATTTCGGGTGACAGGGTCGCAGAAGTAAACAGAGAGCGAGCTATAAAACGAAGTGGAAAGTTAAGGCGTAGGACGGCAATGAAGCGCGAGAAGGTGTAGTACGGAGTGAGGATGGAGGAAGGCAACATGGAGACTCACGGTGGAGGAAGGCAACATAGAAACTCAAGGTGGAGGAAGGCAACATTGAGACTCAGGGTGGAGGAAGGCAACATTGAGACTCAAGGTGGAGGAAGGCAACATAGAGACTCAAGGTGGAGGAAGGCAACATAGAGACTCCAGGTGGAGGAAGGCAACATAGAGACTCAAGGTGGAGGAAGGCAACATAGAGACTCAAGGTGGAGGAAGGCAACATAGAGACTCAAGGTGGAGGAAGGCAACATAGAGACTCAAGGTGGAGGAAGGCAACATGGAGACTCAAGGTGGAGGGAGGCAACATAGAGACTCGGGAAGGAAGAAGGTAACATAGAGACTCAAGGTGGAGGAAGGTAACATAGAGACTCAAGGTGGAGGAAGGCAACATTGAGACTCAATGTGGAGGAAGGCAACATTGAGACTCAAGGTGGAGGAAGGCAACATTGAGACTCAAGGTGAAGGAAGGCAACATAGAGACTCGAGGTGGAGGAAGGCAACATAGAGACTCAAGGTGGAGGAAGGCAACATAGAGACTCAAGGCGGAGGAAGGCCACATAGAGACTCGAGGTGGAGGAAGGCAACATAGAGACTCAAGGTGGAGGAAGGCAACATGGAGACTCAAGGTGGAGGAAGACAACATAGAGACTCAAGGTGGAGGAAGACAACATAGAGACTCAAGGTGGAGGAAGGCAACATAGAGACTCAAGGTGGAGGAAGGCAACATAGAGACTCAAGGTGGAGGAAGGCAACATAGAGACTCAAGGCGGAGGAAGGCAACATAGAAACTCAAGGTGGAGGAAGGCAACATAGAGACTCAAGGTGGAGGAAGACAACATGGACACTCAAGGTGGAGGAAGGCAACATGGAGACTCAAGGTGGAGGAAGACAACATAGAGACTCAAGGGGGTTGGGGGGAAGGCAACATAGGGACTGAAGGTGGAGGGAGGCAACATAGAGACTCAAGGTGGAGGAAGGCAACATAGAGACTCAATGTGAAGGAAGGCAACATAGAGACTCAAGGGGGGGGGGGGGGGGGAGGCAACATAGGGACTGAAGGTGGAGGAAGGCAACACAGAGACTAAAGATGGAGGAAGGTAACATAGAGACTCAAGGTGGAGGGAAGCAACATAGTGACTCAATGTGAAGGAAGTCAACATAGAGACTCAAGGGGGGGGGGGGGAGGCAACATATGGACTGTAGGTGGAGGAAGGCAACACAGAGACTAAAGATGGAGGAAGGCAACACAGAGACTAAAGATGGAGGAAGGTAACATAGAGACTCAAGGTGGAGGAAGGCAACATAAAGACTCAAGGTGGAAGAAGGCAACATGGAGACTCAAAATGGAGGAAGACAACATAGAAGCTCAAGGTGGAGAAAGGCAACATAGAGACTCAAGGTGGAAGAAGGCAATATAGAAATTCAAGGTGGAAGAAGGCAACATAGAAATTCAAGGTGGATGAAGGCAACATTGAGACTCGGGATGGAGGAAGGCAACATAGAGACTCAAGGTGGAGGAAGGCAACATTGAGACTCAAGGTTGAGGAAGGCAACATAGAGACTCAAGGTGGAGGAAGGTAACAAAAAGACTCAAGGTGGAGGAAGGCAACATAAAAACTGAAGCTGGAGGAAGGCCACATAGAAAGTCAAGGTGGAGGAAGGCAACATAGAGACTCAAGGTGGAGGAAGGCAACATAGAGACTCAAGGTGGAGGAAGGCAACATAGAGACTCAAGGTGGAGGAAGGCAACATAGAGACTCAAGGTGGAGGAAGGCAACATAGAGACTCATGGTGGAGGGAGGCAACATAGAGACTCAATGTGGAGGGAGGCAACATAGAGACTCAAGGTGGAGGAAGGCAACATGGAGACTCAAGGTGGAGGAAGGCAACATAGAGACTCAAGGTGGAGGAAGCTAACATAGAGACTCAATGTGGAGGAAGGCAACATAGAGACTCAAGGTGGAGGAAGGCAACATAGAGACTCCAGGTGGAGGAAGGCAACATAGAGACTCAAGGTGGAGGAAGGCAACATAGAGACTCAAGGTGGAGGGGGGCAACATAGAGACTCAAGGTGGAGGAAGGCAACATAGAGACTCGGGATGGAGGAAGGCAACATGGAGACTCAAGGTGGAGGAAGGCAACATAGAGACTCAAGGTGGAGGAAGGCAACATAGAGACTCAATGTGGAGGAAGGCAACATAGAGACTCAAGGTGGAGGAAGGCAACATAGAGACTCAAGGTGGAGGGAGGCAACATAGAGACTCCAGGTGGAGGAAGGCAACATAGAGACTCAAGGTGGAGGAAGGCAACATAGAGACTTAAGGTGGAGGAAGGCAACATAGAGACTCAAGGTGGAGGAAGGTAACATAGAGACTCAATGTGGAAGAAGGCAACATAGAAACTCAAGGTGGAGGAAGGCAACATAGAGACTCAAGGTGGAGGAAGGCAACATAGAGACTCGAGGTGGAGGAAGGCAACATGGAGACTCAAGGTGGAGGAAGGCAACATAGAGACTCAAGGTGGAGGAAGGCAACATTGAGACTCAATGTGGAGGAAGGCAACATAGAGACGCAAGGTGGAGGAAGACAACATAGAGACTCAAGGTGGAGGAAGGCAACATAGAGACTCAAGGTGGAGGAAGGCAACATAGAGACTCAAGGTGGAGGAAGGCAACATAGAGACTCAAGGTGGAGGAAGGCAACATGGAGACTCAAGGTGGAGGAAGGCAACATAGAGACTCAAGGTGGAGGAAGGCAACATAGAGACTCAAGGTGGAGGAAGGCAACATAGAGACTCAAGGTGGAGGAAGGCAACATAGAGACTCAAGGTGGAGGAAGGCAACATAGAAACTCAAGGTGGAGGAAGGCAACATAGAGACTCAAGGTGGAGGAAGGCAACATAGAGACTCAAGGTGGAGGAAGGCAACATAGAGACTCAAGGTGGAGGAAGGCAACATAGAGACTCAAGGTGGAGGAAGGCAACATAGAGACTCAAGGTGGAGGAAGGCAACATGGAGACTCAAGGTGGAGGAAGGCAACATAGAGACTCAAGGTGGAGGAAGGCAACATAGAGACTCAAGGTGGAGGAAGGCAACATAGAGACTCAAGGTGGAGGAAGGCAACATAGAGACTCAAGGTGGAGGAAGGCAACATAGAGACTCAAGGTGGAGGAAGGCAACATAGAGACTCAAGGTGGAGGAAGGCAACATAGAGACTCAAGGTGGAGGAAGGCAACATGGAGACTCAAGGTGGAGGAAGGCAACATAGAGACTCAAGGTGGAGGAAGGCAACATAGAGACTCAAGGTGGAGGAAGGCAACATAGAGACTCAAGGTGGAGGAAGGCAACATAGAGACTCAAGGTGGAGGAAGGCAACATGGAGACTCAAGGTGGAGGAAGGCAACATAGAGACTCAAGGTGGAGGAAGGCAACATAGAGACTCAAGGTGGAGGAAGGCAACATAGAGACTCAAGGTGGAGGAAGGCAACATAGAGACTCAAGGTGGAGGAAGGCAACATAGAGACTCAAGGTGGAGGAAGGCAACATAGAGACTCAAGGTGGAGGAAGGCAACATAGAGACTCAAGGTGGAGGAAGGCAACATAGAGACTCAAGGTGGAGGAAGGCAACATAGAGACTCAAGGTGGAGGAAGGCAACATAGAGACTCAAGGTGGAGGAAGGCAACATAGAGACTCAAGGTGGAGGAAGGCAACATAGAGACTCAAGGTGGAGGAAGGCAACATAGAGACTCAAGGTGGAGGAAGGCAACATAGAGACTCAAGGTGGAGGAAGGCAACATAGAGACTCAAGGTGGAGGAAGGCAACATAGAGACTCAAGGTGGAAGGAAGGCAACATAGAGACTCAAGGTGGAGGAAGGCAACATAGAGACTCAAGGTGGAGGAAGGCAACATAGAGACTCAAGGTGGAGGAAGGCAACATGGAGACTCAAGGTGGAGGAAGGCAACATAGAGACTCAAGGTGGAGGAAGGCAACATAGAGACTCAAGGTGGAGGAAGGCAACATAGAGACTCAAGGTGGAGGAAGGCAACATGGAGACTCAAGGTGGAGGAAGGCAACATAGAGACTCAAGGTGGAGGAAGGCAACATGGAGACTCAAGAGATGGAGAAAGACAACATAGAAGCTCAAGATGGAGGAAGACAACATAGAGACTCAAGGTGGAGGAAGGCAACATAGAGACTCAATGTGGAGGAAGGCAACGTTGTAACATAGAGTCTTAAGATGGAGGAAAGCAACATAGAGACTCACGGTGAAGGGAGGACACATAGAGACACAAGGTGGAGGAAGGCAACATAGAAACTCAATGTGGAGGAAGGCAACGTTGTAACATAGAGTCTTAAGATGGAGGAAAGCAACATAGAGATTCACGGTGGAGGAAGGTAACATAGAGACTCAATGTGGAGGGAGGCAAGATAAAGACTCCAGGTGGAGGAAGGCAAGATAGAGACTCAAGGTGGAGGAAGGCAACATAGAGACTCAAGGTGGAAGAAGGCAACATAAAAATTCAAGGTTTAGGAAGACAACGTTGCAACATGGAGACTTAAGATGGAGAAAGGCAATATGGAGACTTAGGGTTGAGGAAGGCAACATAGAGACTTAAGGTGAAGGAAGCCAATAGACAGACTCGTAGTGAAGGAAGGCAACATACAGACTCAAGGTGGAGGGAGGGAAGGGAGGGGTGAGGCTGGGCTTTTTTTCCCACCCTGCCGAGGGGTGGGGATGCACCCTGACTGTCTGGGGGCCTGGGGCTGACAAACCCCCTGACCCTGGAATCTGCACTTCACCGCCCTTGTGGGGGACAAAGCTAGGCTTAGCACCCCAACCTTTTTCCTCCTCCCCCACCCCTTCCTACTCCTATGCCCACCCCTACTCTCCCTCATCGCCCGTTTTTCGCCCTTTCGTTCCCATCCCCCTCTATTCCCCCCTTTCCTCCTCCCACCCCGGTGGAATAGAACTTCTGGAACCCCTGGGGCAGGCTGGTAAGAATGGAGACAGACAGGTCTCTGTCTCACCCCACCGCCCATCCCCTTTCACGCCTGGCTACCCGATACTAGCGGGGACACCCGACACCAGCGCCACACCTCGTCCAGGGTTGTCTACCCCCTCCTCTCTTCAGTACCCCCCTCTCTCCACTCGCCCCCCACTTGCCCACCCCCACCTTTTCCCCCTCCTGTCCTCTTTCTTTTTTTGTCTCCTCACCACGCCCAGGGAAGGAGCTATGACACAAACTCCTCCGCCCCTTTCCATTTTTCATCTGACTGCCTGGCACTTTCGACGTCCTCACCCAGTCGCCTCAAGCGAAAAAAAGTTCTGGAGACATTCACGGATGACGACATGCATAGATACATGCACGCATATTCTCACACAGATGAAACATCTGGGAAGGGTTCAGATGAGGAAAGACATACAGTCGTAAAGAGAGGGGTAGGAATATGATGGGTGGGAAGTTAGTAATGACACAGACAGAAGGAAACAGAGAGGCATTCAAAGAGGCATGTAGGCAGACATGGCCTTCACACTCAAACACGCACAAGCACGCACACACACGCTCACACACACACACACACACACACAAAAATACATACACATACAAACACACACACACGCGCGCGCGCGCACGCACACACACACACACACACATGCACGGAGAGAGAAAGAGAAAGAGAGAGAAAGAGAAAGAGAGAGAGAAAGAGAGAGAGAAAGAGAAAGAGATAGAAAGAGAGTGAAAGAGAGAGAGAGTGAACTAGAGAGAGAGAGAGAGTGAAATAGAGAGAGTGAAATAGAGAGAGAGTGAAATAGAGAGTGAAATAGAGAGAGAGAAAGAGAGAGTGAAATAAAGAGAAAGAGTGAGAGAGAGTGAAAGAAAGAACGAGAGAGAGATAGGGGGGGCGGGGAGGACAGACCAGACAGACAGACAGACAGACAGACAGACAGACGGACAGACGGACAGACGGACAGACGGACGGACGGACGAACGGACGGACGGATGGACGGACAGACGGATGGACAGAGACACAGAGCAAAGAATGAACGAATGAACAAGACTTTATGTTGAAGGCCTCCCTGCCTATACTAATAGAAGAAAGGAACGCTATACGTGAACATAAACGCAAGTAAAGCTTCAGAATGGGAATCCGGCCACGGAAAGTCCGCGTTGCATGAACAAACGACACTGCTGCACCCTCCTGCACCCTCCTGCACTACTTTTCAACAGCTGGATGAGTTCGTGCAGTCTGCTCTTCTGTAGTCCCATGCATTATGTATCTGGAGCTGTATTCTGTGCCCAGGTGGTCGGTCTTTGTTGTAATCCCTGGCTCGAAGCCTCCATGGTGGTTGTGTGCAGTCAGGAACTGGGTCGATCTTGGCATCATCAGCTGGTGGAGCGTGGCTACCTTTGGCGCCAGTGGCTTTCCTTCTCGGAAACAGGAACTGCCGACAGCACGGACGATGACCTCTGTAACCTCTGGGGTTCCAAATCCTTGTCCTCGTTTGGTCAGAGAGCAGCAGCGATGACAATCTCCTCTGGCAGTCCTGCTATGTTTTGCTGGTTAAAGGTAAAGGTGTGGTTTTTTATAGCGACTTACACCCTTTGTCAGGGTCTCAAACCGCTTACACTTTACCCCCTGATCACTGGGCATCTTCATCAATCCTCACTGGTACCTCACAACAAACATAGTGACAGACATTTAAGACGCACACAGTCAGGTACCAGCACCAACTCCGCTCCCTGGGGAGTATTCCAACCCGATGCTGGCGCTTGGCCGCATACAAGGGTTAATCGCACAACGTTTTTGCCAATATTGCCCTCACAGGTACCCGGTTTTACTCCTGGGTGGGGAGAAACAATGCGAGTTAAGCATCTTGCTCAAGGATGCAACTCTGGGAACCGCGCAGCTTCGAACGCCGTACCCACTGGCCGCAAGCGACTGTAGGTCCAGCGCGCTAACCACTCGGCCACAGAGCCGTGGTTGTCAGACAAGCCACTCTGGTCATCAACCGCTCAACAATATCCTTGCAGTCTGTAATCGTAAGCTCTTCCTCGATTGCAGGTGGGGGTATTGTGGTAGTACTGTGGATGTCTCCATTTCCATGAAGACTAGCTGCAGATATGGAAGGGATTGCTTGCAGTGTCAACGGTAGCAAGATCTGCTTCCCCCCCCCCCCCCCCCCAATCCCCTCCTCCCCAATCCCCTCCTCTGGGAATGTCAAAGATCAAAAGGGTTGAGGTGTCTCACGAATTAACGTAGCTGCACATGGATCCCGTGCAACATCATGGTGAACGAGAGTATTCGCGGCGTATTCAAAGCCAATATTTTCATGAGCAACATTGCCACAAATATTTTGCTTGCCCATTCTTCTCTGTGTCTTTTGGTCCGCTCCTGAGATGGATATTTTCGTCTCCACACTCCTCGCTGGCTGTTGTTAGCGAGAAATGGCTGACCAACGGCCGGTCTGACTCCTAGGACAACGGCTTTCCAATGACTATCCAGGATACAATCACCTCAGTCGAGAGCAGGGACACAATAACACCTCAACAGCAGCTGGTAATGCAGCGACCGGCATGGTGTTATACTTTTTGTCATATTAAGCGGAGCTGACGTGAGCGTGGCTTCCCTGCTGGCAGGCCAGAGCGCCGAAAGGGAGAGAGAGAGAGAGAGAGAAAGAGAGAGAGAGAGAGAGACAGAGAGAGACAGAGAGAGAGAGAGAGACAGACAGACAGACAGACAGACAGACAGACAGACAGAAAAATACAGACAGACAGGCAGGCAGACACACAGACAGACAGACAGACAGACAGACAGTTAAGGGTTCTATTAACAGAGTGGTACAGGACACCCAGAGAGACAGAGAGACAGACAGTCAGGCAGACAGACAGACAGACAGTCAGGCAGGCAGACAGACAGACAGACAGACAGACAGACAGACAGACAGACAGACAGACAGACAGACACACAGACAAACACACAGACAGACAGATACAGAAACAGACAGACAGACAGACAGACAGACAAGAGACATTCAGATACAAAGACAGAGACAGACAGACAGAAAAAGACAGACAGACAGACAGACAGACAGACAGACTGATAGACAGACAAACAGACAGACACACAAACAGACAGACAGACAGACAGACAGACAGTTAAGGGTTCTATTAACAGGGTGGTACAGGACACCCAGATAGACAGACAGACAGACAGACAGTCAGACAGACAGACAGACAGACAGACAGGCAGACAGACAGACAGACAGACAAACAGACAGACACACAGACAGACACACAGACAGACACACAGACAGACAGACACACAGACAGACACACAGACAGTTTAGGGTTCTATTAACAGGGTGGTACAGGACACCCAGGCATTCTGATCATTTTCCTAGTGCTGTCACAGGACAATGCCAGACTCAACACGCCCATCATACTCTCTCCCCTCCAGTCAACAGCCCTCACATCAGCACCCACCTTCTAAAACACCCCTCAACCCTTATTAACCCCAGTAACCTCCCCATTCACCCCATGCCTTCCCCTTCTCTCTACCCCACTGCAGTAGTTGCAAGGAGGGGGAGGGGGAGATTGCAACCACCAGCGTTCCTTTTTTCAGGACGGATGTGCGAGAATCGTGGACGCAGCAACCGGGTACTAATGAAAAGGTTTATTTTCTGGGAGGTGGCTACTGCGCATGTCCGTGTGTGCCGGGAGTGAAAAGAAGGGGTCAAAGATGGCGGTGTCTCTCCTTCCCCCACCACGAACAGCTCTACCCCCGCCCCACCCATATCCTGCCATAGGTCGTCTGTCCCCAGCCCCCTCCCCTTCTTCCTCACTCTCTCAAACATTCCGTCACGCGCCTCATCCTGCAACTGTGGAGAAGGATGTTGTTACTTTTGTGGTAAAACTGTAACCAGAGTCGCCTGCAGCGCTTACCCAGGGCCTTGTCAATAGTAACAATGGCTTTTTTCAAACTGCCGCCTGATGAATAGATGCGGGACGTGAAAAGCTTTTCTCTCCTCTCCTCCCTAGCCTCTCCCCACCCCCCTACCCCTCCTCCTTTTTAGACAGAGAGTATCATAGTTTCTGAGACACATCACCGTGGACAAGATTTAAACGGCTGTTTTCGCAACGTCTCTAGATTCGGGGCATCGCAGTGAAACCAAAGGGCTCCGAAACCTGAAGGAAGCACTCTAAAGGTCTGACTCTCTGTGTGAAAATGAAATGTGACAGGTGGAAAAACACAACGCCCATCCCCCCGACCCAGACTGGTTCGCGTTTTGTATTGGATTCATAATTGTAGCGTGCACATGTGACCAAAAAGGCAAACTCCTTGCCTCACTCTGAGATACTGTAGTGTCTCTGCCTCACAGACACACAGACAGACACACAGACAGACACAGACAGACAGACAGACACAGACAGACAGACACACACAGACACACAGACACACAGACACACAGACACATACACACAGACAGACACAGACACATGCACACTAACACACAGACAGATATACCAAACAGACAGAGAAGCAGACATTAAGACAGAGGCAGTATTACATTAAACACGAGAGATATTTTAAAGGCAAAAATAATCTAGCGGCATGATATATTGATTTACGAGTGGGCAGATTCAACTCGCAGCCGCTGCAGAATCTACTCTGTGAAATCCGATTAACAAATGCAAAGCAGTCCCAAAATAACAGCCTTATCAACCCATGGAACACAAAAAGAAAATAAACAGCTATCATGTTTGTACAGAACTCGTCATCTCTGTAATTCTTTGTACACACTTCGTGAAAGTGTCACCAGTGATATCGACCAAGATGATGAGAACAATTCCTGTCACATCAGGAGAGCCAAGAAGGCCACGTGTGCCTGTGACGTCAAACTCGTGAAAAAGAGGACTGTTTCATGGCCACAAGACGCACCCCTGACGTCAGTGCTTACAAACTGGGCGAGCGTCGCCATAGCTACGGAATGCGGCGTGACGTCCGGGGGTAAGGGTCACCCCGAGCTGCGAAAAGGTCAGTGTTTGAGCGCGCACCCCTTTCTGGAAGCAAAGAGGGACAGTACTGCTTTGACAGCCTGACGTAAGAGTTTTCCTGCCGATGCTGAAGCCTATTGCAGATGCTTCAGCAACGTATGTGCTTCCGTGAGTGATACCACCACCACGAAGCAACAACAGCGATAACAATCAACATCAATAGCAGCAACAAGCGACAAACAACAATAAGCAGCAAGCAATCAATAAACAACAACAAACAATGATAACTGTAATGATAGTAATGATGACGAAGATGGTGGTGTAGATCGGTTCTCCCACACCAGTTCTCCTATTATATTTCTGTTTGAGATGTTTCTCCGCTCTATGCATTGCAATGACCAGCGTGTTGAACAAGAGCAGTGAGTTTTGCAACGATGACTATTAAATTTATGGTGATACTTTCAATAATACCGTCGAGTGTGTTTGCACAGTTTCATTTGAAGGAAACATTCAAACTATAGCCTTCAGTGACCTTGGGGATTACAACAATGCAACAGTATCCTGTAATTCAATGGTTGACAGTAATGGAGTTACTGTTTTTGAGCAGCCACGCTATGCTACTCTGAGTCCACATTATCTCCTCCATAAAACCCCGAGGAACGGAGAGATGGACCTGTTTGAACAATTAATTTGTCATTCATTAATTCAAACGGATTCTCCCTTCTGAGGAGCTAAACATGTATCTGGGTACTGTGATCATAATTCAAAGAATCCCTTCCCACAGAGACAGTAAGCGAAGTTCATGTTGACATTCTTCCACCAGAAGGGATGTAAGATTAGCTTGCATGAGTGCAGGTACGACTACTAAATATTATCTTTATCTGCCAGTTTGGTAGCCTAGTTGTCTATCTATTTGCTTGCCTAAAGGCCAAGCTGTCCACCTAGCTGCCTGTTTGCTCTGAAGAGATTGCCTGCCTGTCCGTCCATCTGTCTCTCCGGATCTATGCACTCCGTTGGCTCCGAGATTGCACGAACAATGCAAACGATTTTACAGTGTGCATTGCTTGAATCCAAATCCGAAATAATTCAGAGAGATGTATGAACCCTTGCCTCAAACAAAGGCGATGAATTTATATCGAAACGTTCTCATGTCTAGTGTGGTGTGGGTTCTCATATGTTGAAAATACAAAAAAGTGTTTCTGAAGGAGTCACCTGGAATCAAGTAGATGACGTTCTCCGGTCCAGCGCTGCAACCTGGGACGATCGAAAAAGTTACAATCCTAATGATTCAGGATAACGCAGAGATATTTGAAATCCGTGCTAAATGCCAATGGGTGTTGCTCATCACCCTGAATGTGAAGACAACAAAAATCCAAACCAAAGCAGTCAGTAAGGTATGTTCTCTAATAATAAATGGATGGATGGATGGATGGGTGGGTGGGTGGGTGAGTGAGTGAATGAATGAATGAATGAATGAATGTTTACAACGTATCACTATTAGCCCTTGTCGGCTGAATAAGGCCTTCGACTCCACAATCATTAGACCTGGTAAGAGTAAGTCGAGTCTCCATTTGCCTATATATACGCCTATTACAAATCTTTTGGGGAGATGCAATGTGTATGCACTCTTACCCCCAGCCCACAAGGGGTTAACGTTCTCTCAGTATGAACTTCACCATGCTGCGCTCAGCGCTTACGTGCTTTCCTCCTATACATGCCTCTCCCCTCGTTGCTGGAGCAGTTTACTGGTAACAGTAGGCATTAGTACAGCCCACAGAACAAATTCGGGACATTCTGCTCTTCAATTTTCTTTAAATTTATGAGATATTGAAATGCACAACAGCTAGAAGGTCATGTCTTTTCTTAATGGTTCGAGACAAAATGAACATAAAAACCAAGGGGCCCAGTAAAATATATGGCATGGTGGAAAATTTACAGATCCCTGACACTGATAAATTGGCGGACAATTTCGACACTCCTGCCTGTTTTTACAAGTTTAACCTTATTAACAAACAATTTTGCAAGGTAGACTGTCATCCTGAATTGAACAGCTTGTAAGTTGAGGCAGCCTTAAATCTTATTTCATTTGTATTGCACATTTAGCCGAAGACAGTGTTGGCAGCACAGTAAAGTACACTCGACGTTCAGCTTAAAACATCTAAGCCATCTTTTTTGGTGTGGCACATTTTTGCAGGCTAAACCAGCGGCAGTGTCAAAGACGGAGGAACTCGAGCAAAAGTTCTGTACCTTCTTTGTTTGCTGGTTTGGCGTCTTAATAAACTCTTCATGAGGAGGAAAACTTGGACTTAAAGACACAAGGAGATAGTGTCACGACCGCCTTATCGAAGGACGCTATCAGTGCCTTCAGCTTGTTGCCGTTTCCGCTGCCTGTAGCAATCCTGCGATCTAAGGAGATGTTCCGACAACAAACACGTGTTAGCAACTGGAGTAGCCAAAGTTGAGGATGGCAATCTTTCGTCTTGGATGTTAGGCTAGAGAGAGAGAGAGAGAAAGGAGGAAAAAAGACACTTCAGCTTCAAAAACCACTTATTTGCCTGTGCTGGTTTTGACTTCAGCAAAAGCGAGGCCTGACTCAGTGTTAATAGACTGACAAACAGGCTCGCCAACCATTTTCTCTGCTGCGGGCGAGTAAGAAACAGGAAGTTGGCCGTTTGATCTTGGCCTGTTTGTCGACGACTGGGACTCAGAGAGCTGCGAAGGCTGGCCGAACTGGGTCGTACATCTTCCGCCCCGGGAGCACATGATATTTTTTCTCCTCTCTCTCTCTCTCTCTCTCTCTCTCTCTCTCTCTCTCTCTCTCTCGATCTCGATCTTTCTCTGCGCCACTCCATGTCTCTGGAATAGAGAGTCGACTTGATTTAGAAAGTCTGTGACTGCTTGGAGAGCTGGGAGTAGATAAGAACTCTTTTTGGATTTACGAGGAATGTCTGAGGCAAGGGTGTACCATGGCCTCCTCTTCTGCCTGGCTGCCCAGGCCCCCAGATAAGCTCCACGCACTGCCGCCGAGTTGCGGGTTTGAAATGACTCATCTCCAGATTGCACAGCCTGGCGAGAGATTGGCAGGCAGCGGTGCCAGACTAGAGCCCAGAATGCCAACACACAGCCCTGCCCCCCCCCCCCCCCCCTCCTCCATCCACAAAAAATGTTCTCTCATCTACCCTATCCAATCCCCATCGTTACCCACAGCCTCACTTCAAACCCTTTGCATCCCACATTCAAGTTTTTTTCGATACACCTCCCAATCCTTGTCCTTTATCCCGGATTCTTCATCCACACCTCTTTCATTTCCTCTACTCAGCCCTTGCATCTTGTTAAATTTTATACCCAAACCTACTTTGATGTCTCTCCCAAACCCTGTCCTCCCTCTTCCTTACCCTCCTTTCCCACCCCCACATCTATACCTTCTCATCTCCTTCCCTGATCTTCCACTTTTTTGTATTCCACACCCAAGCCTATTTCGATGCCTACTCAAAACCCTCTGCTCCTTTCCCCTCCCCCAGCACCTTCATCCCCACCCCCCACCCCCATCCAAACTTCCCGGACTCATCCCCCCTCCTCGCCATGCCCTTTCCCTTTCCATCTACTATTGAAACCTATCCTCCAGGCATTCTCCTCTTTTTAATTTTTTTTTACTTTAGCTCGACAACGCGCACTTCACTCCACCCCACCCCACCCCACCCCCACCCCACCCCACCCCGCCACCACCCCCGTTCTCCGCCTTCCTCAATCCAAGTCTCACCTCCTACCCATTTCAAGCCAATGACTTTTTCTTCACCTCCAACCCTTGTGATCTTCAACTCCGGACACATTGCCTCACTTGTCCATCATCAGTCCAAGTCTATTTCCAACCCTGTCTCAAACTTTTTCCGCTACCTTAAATCTTACTCGTTACCCCCGTCCCAGCCCGAACTATGTCCTTCCTCACAATAAACTATGGTAGCCCATCCTCAGCCCTAAATGTGAGCTTCCCGATCCACGTCCAACCCAACTCAACCTTTGCTCTCTCTTCCAGCACACAACTCATCAATCCTAAAGTGTAACTCCCTTCCTAGACTATGTCCACTTTCCCAGTTCCTATTCTCTCCCTTCTCCCTGTGTGTAAGGGCGCCTACACCCGTACCGTTTTTCCAACCGATTTTACTGCCGATCCGGTCGAGACCGTTGTGTCAAAATCAGAATGACAGCCACACGCAACAATAACAGTCGAGCCGTGCCGACTGTGTAGATGCGTCGACCTGCATTTCCATTTTTAAAATGTAGGAGCTTTCACGACCTTTTGATGCATTTAACGTACAGCTTTGATAAATTAATGCTGTTCATGGCTTACATTTTCTTTGGATGGGTTTCTAGTATCCCCAAATACAGCGTTTTCTGTGCGAACTGTAGACATGTCCGCCATTTAATTTTGCAAATAGTCGCGAGAACGCGACAACGAGGCTCCGCGCCTCGTTCTCGCGTCGCCCGGCATACCGGGTCGGGGAATAGAGCGTGCTCTTTGACAAGAATCAGATCGGATTGTATGCAAATGAGTCGACCGTTTGCATAATTGACAGGATCGGCAGCGAAATCGTGGGACAAATGGTACGTCTGTCGACGCCTTTAGGGGTAAGAATAGACCCTCTGCGCCTCCCTACACCATTAGTAAAATAGGAATAATCCAGATTTCTCCCGTTCCAGAGAATGGATCACGGCACTGAGCTTCGCGCACAATCAAGCGCCAAATTTTGCTCGCCTAAATCCTCCTGCCCAAAGACTGGGTTTTAAAGGGTAAGGAGAGGTTGAGGAGCTGATTTTGCACTCATGCAAGAGAGGAGACTTCTGGAGATGTGGCTGCCAGGAGCTGGTGATCCGTATAGGAGATTTGATGGAAGGTTTAGGAAGCAAGCTCCTGGTCAGATGATTGGAGTGAGAGTGGAAATGGGGAGGGGGGGAGGGGCGTAAAAGGCGAATGACTAGGGAAATTTTGACTTGATTTGCACTCGCTCAAACAAGCTTTAGTGATTTTTGTGTGGTCAATGGCCTCACACAGCCCAAGGAGGCTGATATACCGTAAAACTTCATTCATTCATTCATTCATTCATACCCCCTCTGCTATTGGAAGACTCCGAGCCAAAGGGTGGTTGCGCAGATGAATCAACATCTACAAAGCTGAACTAACGGGACGGTGTGCTCACCACTCTGCTGCAAGCTTGTATGAGGTGTCCTGTGCACAGATGATCGACACGCCAGGCAGCTCGACCACTGTCAAATAAGTGCTGCCTCGCAGGCGTCTACAAACTAAGTGGCAGGACAGGATCCCAGATTCAGAAGTCCTGAAGTAGGCCGGCATCCCGGTCATCCACATCCTCATGTCGAAGAGGTGGGCAGGGTATGTAGCTAGTAGGCCAGAAAACCGACTGCCGAAGCGGCTGTGGTATGGAGAGCATGCGAGGAACAGCGAGCTGCCGGGGGACAAAAAAGCACACCGAGGACTGTCTGAGAAGCTCCCTGAAAGCCCTAGAGATCGCGGTGGACGCCTGGGAGTCACGGGCACAAAACCTCCCCTTCTGGCGTGGCAGGGTGACGGCAGGCTCGCGGGAATAGGAAGAGAAAAAGGACTGCAGCAGCATCACAGAGAAGCGAATTCCAGGGAAGGCCAGAGCTGCCAACACACCTACTGGTTCATCCTTATCATGTGTCAACGTGTAAGTTAAGTGGGTCTTTCCAGGCCCAGATAGGCCCTAGCCACCTGCAGACCCATCATACTTCAATAATTGTTAGCCACAACGGATGAAGTCTTGGTCTTCTTCGTTTCTGTAGGACGAACATGAAGAAGAAAACCCTCTCCCTAAAAAAAACCACACACACACACACACACACACACACACACACACACACACACACACACACACACACACACACACACACACACCAAACTCCTCTCCTCTCGTCATAGGTATGTGTTCATACTTTTCCCCAAAACAAAGCCACAAATACCCATTCCCTCCTCCGACAAGCACAACACTCTTGTCACACTCCACTCACTTTTGCCACAGCTCCTACATCCCCACCCCTCCTGTCCTTCACCACAAAACAGCTCCCCTACCTCAGTCTAGCATTCTCTGTAGTCTTGTGAAGACCGCACTACACCACGTAACAGCATTCTTACGTGCGTCGATAAAAGATTGGGGTGGAATCTAGATGTTCGTGAAGATTCCATGGGTTGATTTTGGCGAGAGCGCAGGTTCGAGACTGTACGTCGAATGAAAGGTCTCATTTCTACGATAGGTTAGAGGATAGCTTGAACTCTTCATTTTAACCCTTGACAAACTGACGGGACAAATTCGAACGCAAACTCAAATTGTTGCAGCGACTGAAAGTCAAATTCTCGTGTATCATCCCGAGTTGTGGGGAAGCAAGTAACTCAGTCATCTGGAGTACACGACTTAAAACTCTGAAGAAAATATCAAGATCATCAAAATCATTGCTTGAGCAGAAAGCGGAGACACTTCCAACTATTTTCCCCCGAGGCTAACATGATAATTATGTGCTTTCTAACAACAAAAACTTCGCCGAGAGAAAAGACACACTAGAAAGGAGGCGATATTGTAGGAGCAATTAGAGCAATGTATTTACGAGTATACATGCTATATGGTAAAGTATGCACTTCACAAACATCTGAAGGAAACTAATATTTTCCAAGGACGAGACAGTGACCGCATATTTAGGTTTATGATGAACCGACTTGAGCGCTGTTAAGTATGAAAAGCACTGTAAGTTTTAAGACTTCGAGGCGAGTAAATTTCTAGTCACATCTTTGTCAAATTCCTGGAGCATGTGTGTGTGTGTGTGTGTGTGTGTGTGTGTGTGTGTGTGTGTGTGTTTGTGTGTGTGTGTGTGTGTGTGTGTGTGCGTTTGTGTGTTTCAATTTGAAAGCCAGCTGACCATAAAAGACATACACTTTAACCCTGGACAAACAATCAAACAAACAATCAAACAAACAGCTGAGATTTAATGGTGCAAGGCTTGGAAACTAGATTCCAAATGTTCTCTATGATCCGAAACCACATTAAAGGCAAAGAAAAACACATGCGTATCATCGCAACATCATTCAAGAACAATGAGTGTTTTGCAAGGTAACGCGTGCACGCAGATATATCGGCTTTGTGGGGTTACACTCAGCATCGTACAGCCTTTCCCTGGGCATCTGACCAGGGACTTGTGTCACTGTGCTTCTCGTGTCACTGTGTTTCTCGTGTCACTGTGCTTCTCGTGTCACTGTGCTTCTCGTGGCACTGTGCTTCTCGTGTCACTGTGCTGCTTGTGGCACTGTGCTTCTCGCGTCACTGTGCTGCTCGTGGCACTGAGCTGCTCGTGGCACTGTGCTTCTCGTGTCACTGTGCTGCTCATGGCACTGTGCTGCTCGTGGCACTGTGCTTCTCGTGTCACTGTGCTTCTCGTGTCACTGTGCTGTCCGTGTCACTGTGCTTCTCGTGCCACTGTGCTTCTCGTGCCACTGTGCTTCTCGTGGCACTGTGCTGCTCGTGTCACTGTGCTGCTCGTGCCACTGTGCTTCTCGTGGCACTGTGCTGCTCGTGTCACTGTGCTTCTCGTGTCACTGTGCTTCTCGTGTCAAGGCGCCGTAGCGAAAATGGAAAAGGCAACGACTGCGACTCGTGACCTCCAACAACTGCAGGTATCCGGCTGGAGAACAAACGACCTGAAAATCTCTCTTAAAAGGAAGGGATCCAGATGCAACGCGCTCGGGTGGGGGGGGAAGGGGGGGGGGGGAAGGGGGGGGAAGGGGGGGGGGGCTCTAGGGGGTAAGGCCCCCCCCGGCTTAAACGGAATGCGAGCATTTTTGAAAACTTTGTGGTCTCTCGTGATAATAATGATAATGATAATTTATCAAATTTGATGCTGTAGTTCGATTAGGGAACTGGTTTTAACCAGAAAGGTTGAATATGGAACTGCAATCGCTCTTGTTGATCATGTGACGTTTGTCGTTGAGGAGCAAAGCCATGATGATGGTACTCCATTGACTGCGGTGGTTTCCAATGTAGGAACTCATCCAATTTCTCGTTGCTGGGAGCGCAAGGAGCTGTGTGAGTGCATCGGCTGGGGTGCGTTGCTTACGCTAGGAACCTTTCAAGATCTTGCGAGGAATAGGCCGGTGTCAACATTGGGCCACCATGATGACAGCAGATGTGAAGGCAGCCAAATGTTTGACACATGCTGACACCGGCCTATTATTTGCCAACTAGGTAGGCTAAGCAACTCACCCCTGGAACCTGAACCAGCGCTGTGTTGTAGGCATGGACCCCGTCAAGTACTCGGCTTGCAGACTGACTCAGTGAAGCAGTATGGCGGTTTTACTTGCATTGAGTTTTAATTACCAACAGGTGGGAGTGTAAATCCTCTTTCACCCATCTTCAAAATAATTATGAATTGACGTACATGTCACGAAGCGAATAATATCCCATTTGATTAAAATGAGTGGGAAAAATCCATCCCAGTTTCAAGTTCCAATATAAATACCAGTTTGGACCTACCTCTGGTAGTTGTGGGTGCATGTGTACTAGTGTGATGCTTTTAATAGAGTGCGCATGAAAAACAACTTCATCGACCAGGAATGGTTATGAAAATATTCAACTTTATCTCAGACAGAAGAAACTCACATGTTGTTGATCTGTATACATGTCACTACAAATCCGACTTGACAAAACGAAATAACATGTGTCCTTCTGCAGACATGGAGAGAAAGGATATTCTTTCTGGACGAAGATCCTGTGTTTGAAGAGCTGTCGTTTCTCCCAAGATGCACAAGCATCGCGGCGGAAAGTTTGTAGTTAGAAAAACTGTTGCTTCCGCAGTGAGGCACCCAGCATTGTCGTAGGGGAAACACTGATGCTTTCCCACATGTTAAGACGCTTGTTTGACTCAGCGTCAGGGACGGTCAGGGACGGTGGGAGTGCTGCACAACTCAGACCCCCCTTGTTGGCCACACCTACATTTCTCAGCCCATCCCCTCGAGTTACTCCAGCAAGTTTGGCGCGAAGCCGAGAACACACCCCTCTGTGTGAAGAGAAGACGCGTCACCCCACATCTTTGGATTCTTTCACCGGATCTCACATTTTCCCGAAGCCTCACTCGTGAACAACCCAAGAAAATATGGCCTCCACGCACTGTCTACCTTGAGTCTGAGCACCAAGGTAAAAACTACCTCGACACGGCATGGGTAAGAGCCGTGGAGAGCTTCAGCGGAGGGTGGGGGGTAGGGTGGGGCGGCGTAGGGGGGAATGAGAAACCTAAAGAAGGGGGAGGGGGGGGGGGGGATTGTGAGTGCATGGCTCCGCCCTCAGCTACCCTCTTTCAGGTCTCCCCGTCCGTTAGAGTAAGCAAGATGGCGGCCAACGGTGGCTGGGTTCGTTAGCGTAGTCGAAAACGAGGCCACGTCTCTCCTGCACTGCGGCGGTTCATTCCGTAGCCGCGCACCAAACGCTGGCAAGGTCAGCCAGCTAAGTCGCGAGGTCGTGCCACTGGGGAAAGATAATTAATCTTGGTAGATATCCCGCCTGGGAAGAGTGAAAACGCCACCGGGACAAACAGATGCGTAGTGTGGGGAGAGAGAGAGGAGAGGGTTGCAAAACAAGCACTTCCTTGCAGCCAGTCCTGGCTCTCGTCCATGGGGAAGTGTAAACAAGAAGAGATGGAGGGAGCTCTAGGAGCGGCGCGAAGCGCTGGCTCAAATCGCAACAAACAAAAAGAACGTTGTGCCCACTCAACAGATGTGACGTAAGAACTCAAATGAGAGAGAGATAGAGAGAGAAAGAGAGAGAGAGAGAGAGAGAGAGAGAGAGAGAGAGAGAGAGAGAGAGAGAGAGAGGTGGTGGAGGGGGTAGGTGGGGGGAGGGCGGGGGTGAACAGTAAAACTGACATGGCTTATAACGTGCGACGGAATTGAAGAGTCGACGTGCCCACAGATAGGTTGACGAACACACGTGCGCGCACGCATGCACACATACACACTCTCTCTCTCTGTCTCTCTCTCTCTCTCTCTCTCCTCTCTCTCTCTCTCTCTCTCTCTCTCTCTCTCTCTCTCGCTCTCGCTCTCGCTCTCTCGCTCGCTCGCCCGCTCGCTCGCACACTCACACGCACACTCACATAGAAGACAGATACATGCGCGCGCGCGCGCGCACACACACACACACACACAAAGAAACACACACATACACAAAGAAAAACACACACACACAAACACACACACATACACACACAAAGAAACACACACGCAAACACACAAACACATACACACTCACAGACACACACACACACATACACACAGTCACACACACACACACTCACAGACACACACACAAACATACACCCGCAGACACACTCACACACACACACACACACACACACACACACACGCGCGCGCGCGCGCGCGCAAAGAAACACACACACACAAACACACACAAAAAGAAACGTACAAAGAAACACACACACACACACAGACACACACATACACACTCACACAGAGATTAACTCACGCACTGTTTACAGGGAGGAGGGGTAAAATTAAATGCTGGCAGAAAACTGTGAGGGAGTAAACAATTTATTATGCTGGAAGACAACGTCACGCCTGGAAAGAGGGATTGGCTGGTGGAGAGAGAGAGAGAGAAAGAGAGAGAGAGAGAGAGAGAGAGAGAGAGAGAGAGAGAGAGAGAGAGAGAGAGAGAGAGAGGCGGCAGGGGGAGGAGGTACATGCACAGAGCTCCACTTCAGAGGAAGGTCTTGCACCAAGTAAACGGTGGTGGAGCTTGCAACGAGGCTGTCGAGTGATGCTGCATGCAAAATGGAAAAGTGTATATCCAGAGTTTTGTTAACTATTGGCGTTCTGTAGGTCCACTAGACCTTTACATGTAGGCCTAGCTGTCGCGCACTTGAACAAGAACTATACTCCTGCCCTCTAGAGGCATTGTCTGTACGCCATTGCTGCTTTTCTTGCAGGTACTAGCCTTAAGCAGTCATTCAGAGACACTGCACTGCTGAAGCCTTTTAACTAGACATTGGTGCAAACGGTCTCGTACTCTAGTTTCACTATAGTGCAGAGAATGGTTGCTTCGTCACTTGCAACTAACGCAGCTATTATTGTGTCAACAGTGCAGTAACAAATTGTCTCCCCCGCGCGACTGCACTGACCGCAGGTGAACAACCTACTAAGCTGTTGAACGCATACTAAAATTCAAATCGTGATTGAGCGTAGTTGCCTCTTTTTGTTGGTTTTAGCATGAAGTGACTGGGTACCGAAGTTCAATGCCTGCTCAAGATGATTTAATCGCTTTTATCCATCTGTGTGCTAGCATCATTGTTGTGAACGTGCAGTCCAGTGCTTCGACCCATCGATGCTTCGAACCAATCGTGTTGCTGTTGGAAGCGCTATCGTAGCTGTGTTGTGTTTGTTCTGTAGTTGCATTGCAACAGTGTTCAAGCTTTGCTTCAGTGTGACGGCCGGGCAGCTTTATCTAATCCTAGCTCTTCTCTGTGTGTGCTTCGTCGTGAATGTATTCCAAAGATGAACTGGACTGGCCACATCATCTGCATACACGAGTCACGTCCACTTCGTCACGTCTTCTATGATGTTCTGGAGCAGGGAGACAGAAACCCTGGGCGCCCCATGAAGCGCTTCAAGGATCATGTGAGGGAACACCTCCGTCATGGCGGCGAGCCACCAAGAGATCTCGAACCTCTGGTGAATGACAGAACCGTTTGGAGGGGGACCGCAAGGGAATCGACTGCTACGTTCGAGGGGTCCAGGGAGAGTCGACTCGCTTTTCTCCGAGAGAGAAGGACTGCAGCTCAGGACACCTGCAGAGCAGCCCTCCAACGTCCCCACTGTCCCCGTCAATATAGGCTCACGTATCGGCTTGGTGAGTCACATCAACAAACCCAGAGGAGATATTCGACTGCAGTCTGCCCTTGTCGCATGCGACAGGCAATTACCACTCATCCCAAATTTGTCAGCTGTCCTGTTGCACTTCGTTTTATCTGTAGTGTAACTGTGCAGCATTATTGCTGTACTGTAGCTGCGTTGAACGGCGTACAGTGTTGTGATACTATTACCGCCTTTCAGAGAAGCAAAACTCCATTCCAACTCAGAATTAAACCTATATATTCTTGTCTCGTAAACACAAACCAACAAACAACAGCAACAACAAATCCCCAAGTAATTCGGTTCCTCGGTGTCTACATAGCTATAGGCAAGACAACACATAAGCAAAACACGAAAGGAATACATCCTTATTTGTTCTGTGCACATTGTATTATCTTACTCGTCCCGATCATCTGCCTCTCTGCGCTATTACTATACATGTACAGTGTAGCTTTACCATAGATGTACCGATGCTGTCTTTGGTTGTCGACAGCTGTTGCAGCTTTGCGGACAAGGTAGAGGGATGGGCGCACATGCCAGTGCATGGCTACGCCTACTTGAGAAGTCACTCGTTTGAGCTCCTCGTTCTTCGGCCCCAGGCTCTCTCCCTGTGTTCATCCGCTCTGCCCTCCTCGGTGCATGCTCACGCATTTCCCTTCCTCCTTCGCCCGCCCGGCTCAACACGTGGACTGAGTAATCCCCTGAAGTGGTATTAGCATACTTTCTGTGGCTGGTTTCGCGACGCTCTGGACCAAACAACCATCAGGGTGTACTCTTCTTGGGTCAGCTTTATTGTTCTTAAACATTCCCTCTTCTTTTTTTAAAAATCATTGCAAGTACGACTTTTTTTTTAATGTCTGGCCTGCCAGATTTGAGAAACATCCAAAGGGGGCGCACAGAACAGGTTTGTATTGTTGCTGTTTGATTGCAATGTAATGGATTCGGTTCAATGACCTGACCTGAAGTTGATGAATTCCAGCCTGCGGGTGAGACTGAATGTGCATAGGAGAATCTGGTTCAAGCCCTCTCCAAGTGCGATAGACAGGCAATGGAGTGATTGATTATCTGGATTGGGCAAGTGGTGGGTTTTTATCCAACGTCGATATTTTTTTAGTCTGTGACTTGTCGGAATCCGATTTTGTTATTAACAAGAAGCAATGACCTATAAAACTCACATGTGCCTATGCATGTTAATACACCATCGTCCAGGATTTGCAGCCCATTTGGAAATAGTTATCAGATATGCCTCAATACAAATAACGCCTGCATGTGTTACACAAGAAAGCTTGGGTGTAAATACGACACAAACTTCAAAGTGCAATGTAAGATTGCGAATGTGTTCAGTTTCCTTTCTTTTGTGGAGGAACCTTTGTCTTTGGAGAGTCCAAAAATGTGAAGTACATTTCACTGATCTGATGTGATCTAAAATCTGTAGTGTTGTATCGACTTTAAAAAAAGGAGTATTCGACATGAAAAGTAACTACTGTGTTGATGATACACTTCTTTGTCGGTTTGGAATGACTACAAGACTTAGAAATGATGCCATTAGTGACAGGAAACCTGAAATGCTCGATGACGTCAGAGAGAGTGTTTGATTGTGCATGTAGCGGCTGCATATCAGAGTCATGTGTAGTGTGGAACATCCATTGGGAAGCATTGTTACAATTTTTGACATTAAAATTATCCCCTTGTGGATTTGATTTCTCTAATTCGACATGGACAAATGTGAGCACGTGTATATATCGTAACACTGAAGAAAAGTCTGTATAGCTTCACTTTCCATAACATGGAGAATATTTCGGTCCATGTAATATTTGTCTCTCTTAATTCTCTGTTAAGGGTCCTGCAACAAACAACCCATTGCCCTGATGGACAACAGTAGAAGCCATGGTACACGGGAAAACCGAAATGGCAGTTGCAATCAAATCAGATTTATACAACAATAACTTTTTTTAAAGTCAGCAAGTATAGTAAGTACTGCATAAATTATAAGAAAAACTTGTACCATTTGACTGACTAATGCTCGCGCGTGCATGTCGTGCGCGCTTGACCTGGAAGTGAACTTGACATACATGCTCTTATTGATCAAAAACAAAAGTATTCTAAACATCCTGGCAGTGGCGTATCCGATTAGAGTATTTCATATGCTGTGGTTATGATGGAATTAAAGACCCAGAAAGTACGAGGGAATGGAGAAAGTAAGGTGTAATTTTATATAGAGATTGATCACCTGTTTCTGGGTCTCAAACAGCTTTATGCTTTACCTCCTGGTCACTGGACCGCATGCTCAATCCTTCACATAACAGTGGGTGGTAAGCGCTTGCTTGTCAGACGTATCCACAGAGGGAGTTTGAAGATCGGCGGGAGCGGTGGCACGCTGCTATAATCTAGCCCAAAACCTGCGGGCAAAACGAGGACGCTTGAGAAGTCAGTTCCTGTTGTCACTACAGCGAGGAATCCTAGGTGAGTGACGCATCAACACGTCTGCAGGACTGGTGTATGTGCCCCTGTGGGATTCTGTAACTATCAATAGATGGAGTTGTAAGTATCTGTTTCACATGTAGACCATCGTTAGAGTGTTAAGTTCGAGTCCTGTCCGCCTCAATGAATATTATCAAGCAGGCAGGCAGGCAGGCAAGAACGTGGCAATACACAGACTCATTTCACCCACGAGAGGTAAAAACGAAAAATATGCCCTTCAAGTGTCACCTCAGGACTCTCGTCTTTTCACGGAATCAAATAAGCCTGGGACAGAAATTAATCCCAAAATTATAGAATGACACTTTCGGCCTACTCGCTGATTTGAAGAGGAGTAAAAAGCAATGGAATGACTCGGTCTTTGCAGATGCACAGATGCGCTCCTGTGGCAGGTTCAAATATTGTGCCGTCAGTATATAAATTTCTGCTTTTGATAGGATTAACTGAGCCTCTACTTTCCTTAGTTCGCTGATTCAGACACGTGATATACCCTGTCAAGCATCCGCTTCCGTGTTTCCATTTCGTTCAATGAAAACGATGGCAAGTTTTATCCCACGTTCTCATGTAACGTTGCTGATTACTATTCGGCCTGCTCCTTTATTCGCAAACACTGTCAGGCGCTATGTTCGTGTTACTTAATGATTAGTGCAGCAGGATTACTTTTGTTCATTCGACAACACAAATATCCAGATGCGATTAACAGCAACGAAAAGTCGGTGTTAGATTCTCGTTTCGTGGGTCGATTTTGCGATGCGGCAGGAAA